>JALPQD010000767.1:473124-630521 GCA_023101885.1 Typhlomys cinereus
AGAGAGAGAGAGAGAGAGAATCTTGTTTGGGGGTCTCTCATTGGGCATGGTCATGTTACCACGCAGAAGCATGACTATAGGCCAGGGGTATGTAGTTGGAAAAGTACTGGGATGAGAAGGGGGTCTCATCCCAGGGTTTCTTTGGGAAAATGTGCCAGTTTATCTTAGTTTGCAGGTGGACTGGGACTGTGAAGCTGTACTTGGGAGGATGAAGCTGCCTTATCTAAGTAGACTGGAAATTCTGAAGGATTCTTTGTCTGAACTGTACATGGGAGGGAGAGAGGATACAGCTTAGTCATTTTGTGTTAATATGCCTAGTGTCTAACAAATGTAACATGCTGGTGGATGTCACTAAAAATATGAAATTACGCATATGTGGAATTTTGAAAGTTACCGGACCTTTTACTCTATTTTATTCTATGCTCAAAGCTTCTCTAAATCCAATTGATTTGACATGCTTCTTATTATTCAAGTATTTACCACTAATATATGGTTCATTCATCTGACAATGCTTTATTGTTCTAATTGCTATAAATATAAAAAATTCTTAATGTTAGAAAGCAATTAATCCCACTTTATTCTTCCTTGAATTGTTTGTCAACTGAATAAAATAGGGGGTTTTGTCTTTCTATGTACATTTATAATAAATATGGTGGTATTTTGAGTGAAATTGCATTAAACCATGCGAATATTGCCTTAAGTTTGATATATTCATTGTGTTGAGTATTACAACCATTGGCATTTATTTATATATTTTTTTAATTTATTGTAAATAGCAACATTTTAATTTTCAGCAAACTGACCCAACATGTACATCATTTTAGGGTTGACTGAAGTATTTCAATTTCATTGGAGTAATCAAAATTAATTATAATATATAATAATAAATGAATTACAATTCATTAATATATTTTTGATACTTTTACACTAATATTGTCCACTGTGAATTTGTTGAACTTACTAATTCACACAATTAAAACATCATCTCCAAATAATGATAATTTTTCTGTCTTTTTAAAATGTCATTTTTGTTTTTCATGTTTTACTATAAATGATTAGATAATCAAATATACAATAGTCATAATTTCAGATGTATGTGATTAATTTTCATCTAATTTGCAATTAAGTATAATATAAATTTCCTTAAGTTTACATTGTTTGTGCGGAGATAGTTCTTTCCTATTTCATATGTACATTTATTTATATCACAGATAATTGATTTTTATCAATTCTTTTTTGAAGCAATTTACATAATTTTTATTTTTCTTCTTTGTTTACTGTAATACAGTACATTCAGTTTTATATTGCTGAAAAAGTTTACTAACTCAGTAATAATTCTTTCTAATAAATGGTGTGCAATTACTTTTACACACTAATCTAGCTTGCTCATATTTTATTGAGGATTCTTGCATAAACATCAACAAGAGATTTTAGTCTGTAAGTCTTTTTTGTTGAAGTATCTGGTTTAGTAAGTTAATTAAGACTAAGTTTAATTCAAAATAGAGAAGTGTATTCCTTTTTTCCCCTCCTTTTCTACTGGATGGAAAACAATGTAAAATCTTTAATTAAAAAAATGCTTAGGGACTGGTGAGATAACAAATTGGATCAGAGCACTTCCTCTGAAAGAATGAAGAATCCCTAGCACCCACTTAAAAAGCAGTGCATGAGAACATTATACTATAATCCCATTGTAGGGAGCCAGATCTAACTGATCAACCATCTTAATCCAAAAACCATGTTTCTAACTCAGTGTGAGACCCTATCTCAGCACAAGAAGGCATAGAAAGATGCCAGACTACCCATGTCTTCCTCTAGTTCATGAATGTGTGTGTACACATACAACACTCATGCACATACATTACACACACATACACAACACATACAACACACATGCATTAAAAAAGCATTAAAAGTCTGACGAAATTCTCCATTAAACAATTCAGCCAGATATTATGAATTTGGAAGCTTTAAGGGGAATAGGGCTCTATTTTTAATTTGGGTGAATTACTAAAAGATTCTACTTGCTATTATTTATTTATTTGTTCTTGCAGACAAAATGGGCTCCTGTCTCACCTTTCTCCAATGTCTCTCTGTGTGTATGGATCACAGGACTCCTCTCTTCAGGGTTCCTGTACTAGTAAGGGACTTAGTCTTGTGGCAATATAAGTAGCCCTTCAGTGGATCAGTCCACAAACTGGGAATGCTCCCTTCACTTGTCCAGCACCTGCCCTTAGAGTTCTCACTGCATGTGGTTGTTTTTCATGAGATCCTCGGTAGTTCTTAGGTGACTATGTCAGCCACTTGTAGATGTGGTGGTAATAGCCTTGTAGTGTGCTCCTGGATACAGCAGCACTGTCATGACTCAAGTGCACAGGCTGACAGTTTACCTTCCCATCTACAGGCTATTACAATTTTACCACTCCTTCTTTCACAAGGTTTCTGGAGCCTTGGGATGAGGAGAGATTTTGATAGCTTGTTGAGGGCTCAGCAGTCTAGAGTCATTGATATTCTTCACTCTGACCAGTTTGTGGTTTTCTGCCTTACTAATCTTCCATTGTAATAGACTGCATCTTGATTCAGTGCCACAATTTTTTTTCTTGTCTAAAGATATAATGAGAAGTGTTTAAGATGGTGCTTTACTATCAGGTATATATAGTTAATATTAAGACATCCTATCTAGTGTCTAGTTTCTCTCCTTCAACTGTTATTGAACTGGTTTACAGTATCAGGCAGGTATTCCTTAGTATTAGAGGAGAGGCTTAGAAGCCAGTTGGTGGATAATTTGTTATGAAAAGTTTCCGTGCCTGTTCTTTCCTCCCCCTTTAAAACTATTCTTCTGTAGAGCCTTCTTCATCTATTTGCCCATGTTCTTTTATCTCCACTCTTGAAATTTTCCTCCACTCCCCTGGCTTATGTTCCTTTGTAGTTGGTAGATGTTATAAAATTTTCCATTTGAGTATATCTTTCTGACGGAATTCACTATTGTTTTGTGTATACCATCCTGAAAAAACATGATCTTTCATGTATTTGATATTTTAAGCTATCAACTTTGAAAGCAGACTTTTTAAAAATTACCTTAATATTTCTTTCTTGATATTTAGCAGTATATGACTACTCTAATTTTATTTTTAGTAAATTTGTTTTGTCATCAATTTGAAAATCCAGCTTTTGATTTTTATCTTGTTTATGATTAACTCCAGTTTCTCTGGTTTCTTGTCTTATTTCATGGTAGGATGGGATAAAGTCATACAAATCTTTGCTAGAGAACTGCAGAGGAAGACTTCTGCTCTTTGGTTCCTACAGACTTTACTGGGTTATATACCCAGTAGCCATAAGTTAAAACATAGGGAAGACAATGGGCTAAACTCTTGGTTTTCCTTGCCCCTTCCGTGCAGTCCCAACTTCTTGCGCACAGTGTTCTATCTAGTTCTTTTTTTGTGCTTAAGATTGTGCCTGTAGTATACTATGGATTAGACTACTTCAAAAAGACAGGAAGGAAAAATGAGATTCGACTTTCATTATTATTATTGTATCTCAAATCTATATTTTTATCCAGCTAGTTGGCTCAGTGGGTAAAAGAAGTTTCAGTGAAAGTCTGAAACAGTTGGCAAAAACTTGATGACATTAATTTGATACTCTGAACATATATAAAAGGTGGATAGTAAGAACAAACTTCCAAAAGTTATGCTCTGACGTCCATACACAGTTCATGACACATATGCATGTGCACAGGAAAAGTTTAAATATATGTTTTAAAAATATTTTATTCATCTAAATGTATTTTTGTAAAGTAGAAGGCTTTAGACCATAAATATGCTTAAATATTAAAAGATAATTTTGGTAAGATCATACCCCATCAGGGGAGGGGGGCACAGGGCGGTGGGTGGTTGGAGGGAGGGAGGGGACCGGTGTATATGTTAAAGTTGTATGAGTAGAAATAAAAAAAAAGATAATTTTGAAAAACAAAGCTAATACTAAGCTTCTAATTCAAATCTCTATAAGTTCTTTTTCTGGAGTAATAAAAATAATATTTTAATAGGAGTATTTTTAGTGAGTTGTTGCAAATTAAAATATTACACCATAAGGTATTTCTATTGTATCTTTGATATTCTAATGCATCTCATAATATTTTTCATTAAAGCTTATTGATTGATTTTTGAAAATCTAATTATGAGTATATTTAAACATTTTATTTTGGTGACACAAGCTGGATTTCAGGGCTGTTTGGAATCAGACCTAATTTCTTTCTGAGATGATTGCCATTATCCTGGATACAAAAAGTTTGTTGTAGCTGAAGTGCTATGGACTACCTATGTTTGGCTCTTGTGATATATTGGCAAGGCAGAAACTTTAGAAGCATGTTTTCTAGATGAGTGATTGACAAATCTGTACTTAAAAGCCAAATAGTAGATAGGAGTGTTAGATTTAGGACTCAGGTGTCAACTTGATATTTAAAGATGTTGAACAAGTTCGCAGGTGATTGTTTAATTGATATAGAAGATTCAGTCCATAATGGATGTTGCTTTCCAGTGGTGGACCAGATAAAAGATGGGGCAAGGGGGTTGGAATTGGCCTATAATTGGCCAGTATGGACAACCTATATTAATCCACTAATGTGTGTTGCCTCTGTTGCTGCTGTTCTTGGCTGATGTCAGATCTCTGCCCTTTCGGCCTTGCCACTGTTTTCACTGCTGTTGGAGCCCATCCTTGTGCTTTCCTGCTGTTCATCACTGATATCACAGCCCAGCATCTTGTGTTTTCTACTATTCCTCACTGATGTTGGAGTACAGTTTCTTCTGTCCTCCAGTGTGTTTGAGATTTGAGACTTATCAAGGATCTTTTGGTCTTATGAGATAGACATTCAGTTCAAGAACTGAGCAGCTATAGGCAGCTACTGTTGGAGGCACAGGTTTTATTTTTGAGTTAATGTAATAAATTTATATAAATATATGTCCTTCTATTGGTTTTGTTCCCCCTGAGAACCCAGAATAATACAAGAAATCTTTTAAAACTGCAAATCATTCTTCTCCATTGTAACTGCCTCACTCTGAAGTAGTAGCATAACAATGTACCTAAAACATTTGTAAACATGTATTGCAGTAATAAATAGACATTTAATTTTGAATTTTACCATATAGTATGAGAGAATTTTACTTTTATATTCATTTATGATTGTAAACTCTATTCATATATAATGATAAATAAAAATAAAAGGACTTTAAAAATGAATAAGTGATCAGAAAAGTGATGTCTGGGCATACCTGTGAAGAAAGAATAGTTACCAAAATGAATCAATGGGATGAGCCCTTGAGACATAGATAACGAAATAGATAAAGTTTATATTTCCATATGTAATCTGAAGTGATATCATAATGGATATATGTACACACTGAAGTTTCTAAATTTTGTAATTTTAAAATATATGTGTGTAAATTATAAATTGAGTAGCAGGCAAGATTTGAAACATAGGTCCACATTAATAAGCTTTTCTTTCTTCAGATCCTAATAGCACTCTCATCATAGGGTATACGTTGAGTTAATCAGACTGACTGTCTAAGTGAAGTCATGCTACATTTTAGCACAAGGAATATTACAAATTCATTATACTCAATTAGGAACTGAAATTAAAAATATCAATATACACAGAACCCCAGTTTCATCGGTTTTCTGGGATTTCAACTGAAAGTGTTAAATTAGTTCAACCCTAAGAAAATCAGAATGAGGCACTGTATGAAAATTACAGCAAGCACAAAATACTAAATTTTCTAGTAATCTGTGCCTGCCAAGTAAGGCAATGTTCTACTTAGACTGAGAGGAAATAAGAAAAATGTTGCAGAAAAACTAGAGGGTTTTCTAAGAGCTACAGTTTTTCAAACTGGACATTGTAAAAGAAAAAAAAGTTACCTTTGTGGGAAAAATTTGGCTAGAATTCTACCTCCATGACTCATTAGATGTGAAAAGCAAATTGCAATATTTTTATGAGCCTCCTTAGTTTCCTTGTTTGTAAGACAACTTTCTCCCTAATTTGTACATATCAAATGAAATGATTTATAAAGTACCACAACATATACTTAATAACTGATGTCATTATTATTTCAACATGTGAGGGAACACACCTCAGGAAATCCAAGAATCAATTAGATCTGGAGAAGAATTCAAACTGCTTCTTATTTTGTTAAGATCAATGTCTCCATTTAGTTAGTAGAACCGTAGAACAGAAAATAAGGTAAAATTTCAGGTACACTAGGAAGAGCCGTATGAGAAATCAGAATCCACATAAAACTGACCAGAAACTTCATTATATCCCATGAAAATGTGTGATGACTATCCATCAACAGATGAAATATTCTTCTAATGAGCATTGCTTGGAAACCTTGGCAATATCCTTTTATTGACCAATATTCTACAAAATACGAAGTCTAGAAAATAAGGCATTTTCCCCTCTTTTTCTCACAGTTATATCTATTGAAATAAAGATGTTATCACCCCAACAATACAATATACTTCCCTGGGTCTGATGTCTAACTTGTCAGAGATGATGACTTTGAGATCGAAACCAAAACTCAATATCTTAGCTTTTCGAAGAGCGGTGGTATCTGGGAAGGAGAAGGGCAAGTGTATTATTCTTGAATATTTTCCTCCCTTCTTTCAAAATACTGAATTTTCATCTGTGTATATTTTCCAGGTACTGAACTGTTTGAAAAAATGTAAATAAAAAGAATAAAAGCAATTACCTCCCAGTTTCCTTTTAGAAAGGCATGCTCTAAACAAGGTCTTTATGAATGAATAAAATACTGAATAGTAACAGTCAGTTACTATCTCTCTGTAGAGACCATGGTCTTTACCAGTACAAATAAGCAGTATATAGGAACTTATAGGTGCCCTGGTTTCCTGGCAAGATAACTGGGCCAGCAGAGGAGTTACATGGTTTTAGTCACAAGGTAATTACTTCTTTTGAGTCTCAGAGAAATTTCAAAAACTATTAAAAATAGAATTACATAACTAATAGTAATGTTTCCAAATATGCTAGAAAAGACTTTTACCTACATACCAGACACAATACCAAAATTCATTTGTTGAAATCAGCTAAAATCTTGTTTTTTTTTTTTAAATTTATGAAAACATTAGTACCATGGCCCTATTAAGTTAATATAACATATAGGGAAAAAACAAAGTATAATTAAACCAAGATGCAAGGATGGGAAAAATTGAAAGCAAAACTTCAAAAAGCTTACTTGTTAAAATGATGAAGAAGAGCTGGAGAGATGGCTCAGTTAAGTCCTTTATCTTACAAAGAACCTAATTCAAATCCCCACATCCCTTGTAAAAATGCTAGGCAAATAACAGCAGCAGCTTTTGATTCTGTTCCTGGAAGATGGATCCTGGGAAACCTCAGAGCAAAACAATACAGATGGAAGAATAAATAAAGATGATTCCTGATGCTATCCTTGGGCCTCCACAGACACACACACACACACTGTGCCCTCTTGTATACACAATCACACATATATGTATACCCACTTCATGCCACACACACATACACACACACACGAAAGAAAAAATCAACAAGTTCAAAGAATATAATAACGAATACATAAATGTAGCAATGAACTCAATTTGAGACCTAGAGAAGAAAGCAACATGCTTGAGAAAGTCAGAAACAGTGTTAAATCAGCAGTGAAGATGACTCAAATAGATGGGAAAGGCACAAAGAAAATGAGATCTTGAAAAAACATATAAATGTTGTAAACTGAAATGACAATGAACCACATAAAACTTCATGGAAATCTCCACCAATAAATGACATTTAAAAAAAGATATTGATTGTTAAAGAAAAGAGAGGGAGGAAGGATGAAGAGGGAGGGAGGAAAAGGAGAGGTCAAGGATAATTAGTAAGTATGCCTGTAAAACTAGAAAAATATTTTAAAAATTAATCAGAGAATACACGTGAAAGAGACAGAAGGTACACACATGTACACATGCATAAATAAAACTGAAAGTCAGTTTTCTTCTGCATGGGGGCTTTGAGGATCAAGTTCAGATCATCAGGTTTGTGAGCAGCCATTTTACCTGCTGAGTGATTTCTTCTGTTCTTGCTCACATTCGAATTGTGTTTGGTTGAGTTATCATCTGTTTATATAAATAAAGATTTATTGGCATACACACATGAAAACTATGGAAGACAGGGTTGAGTAAAATACATATTCAAAAATGAATACAAAAATACATTGGCAATGACAACTTAAAAACTGGAAAATTATTAGTAAATAAAAACTAAGAATATCTATCTATGGCTGAAGAATGGGTTCAGGTTCAAAAATAAAAACACTGAAAATGAGTTGAAAACTATTGTACCTGAAAATTTCCCATATCTGGGGAAAAGGACATTTTAAGAACAAGAGGCATTTAGAGATCCAATTAGATATGACTGGAAAATACCTTCTCAACTATACAATATAATCATTATGGCAAATATATAAAAATAAAGAAACAATATTAAAAGCCATAAAATTTAACAACTTATTAACAAAGGCAGTCACATCAGAATAACATGAGTCCCATCAATAGAAGCACCAAAGATCAGGAAAGCATGCAAAGGTGTATTTAAAGCCCTGAATTTAAATAATTACCAACCAAGAATACTAGATCCAGCATTTACATGTTAAAATAAAGAACATTTCAATATAATAGAAACTAAAAGAATTTGTGACCGCTCTATCATCAAGGAGATACTTAACTGAATCACATATGAAGAGCAAAAAGAATATGATTTTCAGTAACAGAAACACAAGAAATGGCAAATTTAATGAGAAGAAGATGAACAAAGGTGAATTAGGAAAGAACAAATTTTACCGAACCAATAAACCAGCTATACCTCCAATATGGAAAGAATGTAAAGAAAAGAACAAACAGCAATTCTGTGAATCATTAAGGAAAATTTTACAGAAATCTGCAAACCATTCTCAAATGTAAATTTCCTAAGCATTTCAATTAAAAACATGGACAAGTTGCTTGTTAAAAAAAGTTTCTAAGGTCTTCTTTCTGGTGTTTCCAAGAAACACAAGAAAATGGAAGCCAATAAAAAGCCAGTGTACTAACATTACTAAAAAAATAAATCTCAAGCCAAAATTAGTTAGAAGAAATAAAGGAGTATGGGAAGTTTACAACTGAGAATTATTCCTTCAGGCACACCTGTGGATTATTTAGTTAGAGCAAGCCTTTGAGTCTGCCTGTTATCTAATTGATGTGGTTGGAATCAGTTCCTGTGAAAGCAAATAAGATTGAGAGAATTGATTCAGTTTTGCACAAACTAGCAAGCTGGATAAAATGCCTCTTTCTCAGCTGTTATTATGTCTATGGCCTCCTGTTGTCATAATGAATCATAATCTAAAACTTTAAAAATGAATAAATATCTTGTTTCTCTAAATCATTTAGCTCATGTTTTTATCACAGCAACATTAATGAGAAGCTAAGATAATTTTTGTGCCAGAGATGTAAGTGTTACTGTGAAAAGATTTGGTGACCAGATGGTTTTTGTGTTTCTTGAACTATCTTGTTGGAGAAGTATAGAACTGTTTAAAACTGTTTGAAACTTTGGGCTAAAAAAGTCCTTGAACATAGCATAGTGGGCCATTTGGAAAAGAGTAATGCTGACAGAGAAATGTATTTGGTTGAAATCAAGCTAGAGATGTTGCATATGGGAAAAAGGACAAGACAATTGACTGGATATTTTTTTAATTTTTATTTATTTATTTATTTATTTATTTATTTATTTATTTAATTATTTATTTATTTATTTATTGTGTGTGTGTGTGTGTGTGTTTTAGAAGACACTGTGTGTCACCAGTGGTGGCTTCAGGAATCTTCCTATATTGCTTCTACCTCCTTCTTGCTTCCCAGGCTCTGCCCACCAGGGTTGGAAATGCAGGCCAATACCATTTCTGGCTGGCATATTTACATGAGACCTGGGATAAACTCAGGAACTTCTGCTTACAAGGCAGTATCTAAACCCACAAGCCCCTGAACTTTTTAATGAAGGACAGCTGTATTAGAAGGCTTGAAGTAAATCTTAATTGTGTGACATATAAGCCAAAAGCCATCACTTGTAACATATCCAAGATTAAAAATTAAGTAAACAAATATAAGAATTAAAAATCCTTATCTGATGATTGGTGGGACAGATTGCTTGAGTTGATATATTAAGCTCAGAAGGCCTTTCAGCTATGGAATGGAGATAGTTATCAGTGAAGAAGGTGAGAAGCAGTGCTTGCTATTAGCATCCCTGTGCTACATGGAGTTGATTCAGTCAGGTATTTTGTTGCAGTACCATATAATGAAAGTAAAACAGTACTGGCACAAAAACAGAAACAGATGAATGAACAGAATAGAAACCTGGTAGAAGGTCACACAGTCAAAGCTGCAAAAGTTTTGATAAAGGGGAAAAAGTCATGATATGAGCTTAGGCAAGGACTTTCTGAAAAGGACTCCATTAGATATTAGAAATAATAGCAAGAACTGACACATTAGATTGTATCTGATTATGCAACAAAAGAAAAAAATGGCAGATTTAGCAAGACAATCTGCAAACTGGGAGAAAAGTCTTTGCCAACTCACTGACTGGGGGATTAACATCTAGAATCTGTTAAAAAGTTTAATAACTAAATAAAAATACCCTAGTCATCCAATCAGCAAATAATGCATATGGATGAGCAGATAGTTCCAAAAAAATCATACAATTAGTCAGTATATATGTTTAGATATGACTGAATATATTCTTCATCCTTAGCCATCAGATATAAATTACAGTACATTGACTTTTTACCTTGCCCAATGCAGAATGACATCACCAAAAAAAGTAAATTTCAACAAGTATTGTTGAGGGCATAGGGAAATGAAGCCCTCATGCACAACTGCTGGGGATGTAAACTGGTACAAATGATAAGGAGATTTCTCATAACCCTGAAGACAGAAAAAAGATGTGATTCAATTATATCACATTTGGGTATATCCCCAAAGACAATCAAGTCTACATAGCACAAAAATATTTGCACAGTTATTATATTATTTCCACGAGTCCAAGTATAAAGGCAATCAGATACCAATAATGTAATATATATGTTATGTATATATGATATTTATTAATTGAATATAAATGTATATATAGATATGTATATGCATATATTAAGTAGAAGAGAAGTCAGAGAGAAGGAATAAGGGAACTAGTGTGAGGGGAATATGAGAAATATGGGAGACAAACACATGAATATTGTAAAATAGTATGTTTGTTTAAAATAGTATGTGTATGTGTATATATATATATATATATATATATATATATATATATGTATAATACATCTACAGATAATGGAACCCACTATTCATTCAGTCTGGTGGCTTATTGTGATTAGTACTACATATTATAAAACAAAATATTTTATGTACCAATTATCAAATAAAGGAAAAAGAAGGACCTAAAAGAATAATAATTTAATGGCAATATCATCAAAATGCAATGACTATTGTGAAACATTTATGCACATCTACAATAGCAGTCTACAAAAGACCCTCAGTTATGTTATTAATCTTACTTTAACACAATTTCTTCAATTAAGTATTGAAGCCATCTGCAATGGCAATCCATGACACTTATCTCTGAAGTTAAGAGAATTTTTCTTCATCTGTTTGCTGTCATATCACCTGCTGATGTGTTGGGCCTCATGGAGCCTGAGCCTGAGGCCTGGTGGAACTTCCTGAGCCTGACTAAAGTTTGGCAACCTGTCTCTGGCCTGCAACTTCCTCATCAGAGTGACTCATCACATCCTGGGAAAAAATAGTCTCTGCCTAGTTACTGCTTCCGTGGTGACACCTTATTGATCCTTGACCTTGCCCCATTCCCTCCTTCCCTCCAACGCTATATAAGTGCCTGCCTGATGCAATAAAGTGAGTTCCTGCTTCAACAATTCAGGCTAGATCTCCTAGCCTGGTGTGTCTTTCCCCAGTGGTGTGGGGGGTCCAGGCCATCGACACTTACCATCCTGCTGAGCTCCAGGGTGCAGCCGGCTGGACTGGTGCACCCCACTTGTTATCTGCCAGACCCAGCACTGACGGTGATTTAAAAAATTAAAGGAAGGAACTTCATTGTCTCTGACACAATGACAAAACTCAAATTCCTACCATGAGGATGTACCAATATGTGCACCACAAACTTAAATGTGCACCAAATAACAACAAAAAGGAGTGGCAAGAAGTTATAATTTTTAAAAGGTAAGGTAGAGAGTGAATATTATGATCTATAAGATCATTAAAATACTAAATATTACATGAAGTCTGGAAGAAGAAATGAACTAAAGACTTCCAAGAAACCCTAGAAGGGGTTTCATTTATTTAGAGATAGCTGAAAGCAAATGATTGAGATGCCCTGCAAAATGGAAACAGAAAATGTAATATACTGCCGGTGTCAGAGTAATAGAATTCTGTTCATTTTCCCCATGATTTTGTAGTGTTGTTGCATTGGGCTTGTTAACTTTTTATTTGGTTTAGAGACTGCTATCTTGCCCATTTGGAGGTATGCTTTATCCCAAGTATGGTTTTCCAATTAGTGGAAAGGCTAGATCAAATTCAACTCCCACCCTCAAAAAAAAAAAAAAAAAAAAGAAAAGAAAAGAAAAGAAAAGAAGTTTGGAAACCACAACATCCAGTTGAGAAGCACAAGAATTTCTATGGTTTAAACAAGTGTATAGTGCTAGTAAACCCTAGAAAGTTTACAGGTTATTTAATTGGGTAAATTATGTAAGTACTTTCTTCAGCAACTTAATAGGTATGTAGCTAAAACATGAAAGGTCACATTTTCTCTTCCAAAGTGTCATGGTTAGGCAAAGGCGTCAACTTGACAGTTGAGGATTTGACCTCTTGGCACATTTGTAGAGAATTGATGGTTGTAGAGATTTCTCATAACCCTGAAAATAGAAAATTGATGGCTGAATTAACCCCAGAGCAAACCTGCAGGAGATTGTCTAGCTGATGGTGAAGTCCCAGCCCATGGTAGGTGGGATTAGGCCCTGGAATAAAATGGAGGGAGCTGGCTGAGAGAGTTGGCATCCTTGTGTACACCTGGCCAGACATGCTGGTCTGGCAAGTAAAGATTGTCCCTCTCTTAGCCATTATGTAGAGATGGTGTATCCAGTTCCCTCGGTCTGGTGTTGTTGGTGCATGATCTCCTGTCAAACTGGACTACAGACTGTAATCATACTGTCAATATGAAAATAAACCTCTTGTTCCCTTAAGCCCTTTGATAGTCATTTATCAGCAACCATGAATGTGAACTGCAACATACAGTGTAATTTGCAATGTGTATGGTAGTTGTAACAATGATGCATATATTATTAAAAGCTGATAGGATCATCAAAATTTGAGAATGACATCTGAAATTTAGTATCAACAGAAGCCATATATTCTATGGGTTATTTCTTTGATTAACACTCATGTTTCTTGCAACAAGAGTGCTTCGAATATTAGGATATTTTGTCATTTATGTTGCAATTATAAGCTTCATCCATTTACTCAAATTCAAGATCATAGAAGTATCTCAAGGATCAACAACAAGGATGTTATTTTCATATGGAAAATTTTTCCTTTAATGATAACACATTTATCTCCTAAGATATTTACTTTATTCTTCTATGCCATATTTCTCAGTATTAACCCCCAACTTCAGAATGTTTTCTTGCCTACTATTATAGCATCTGTGTGTACATGTATATTATGGTTGCATTTTGGTGTCAACTTGACAGTTGCAGACTGTTTGGGGTGCAGCTGTGAAGGGTTGATAGTTGGAATGGCCCCTGACCAAGACTGCAGGTACTTGATTGATTGGGTGTTACTTTCCAGTGACAGACCAGATAGTAGGAAGTGCAAGGAGGAGTGAACTGCACTTCCCTTTCTTGTGTCGACTTGAGAGTGTCATTCACTTTTAGAGCATCATGACCTTCTTTGTTGCTGCTGCTTCTGCCTCGTCCTTGGCTGAAGCAGAGCTTCACCTTTTCCATCACGTTTTTGCTATTCCTGCTGCCTTTGGAGCCCAGCGTCTAGACCTTGATGCCATTCGCTTCTCATGGTTGACGTCAGAGCCCAGTCTCTTCCACCCTCCACAGAAGTAAAGGCTTGAGATCTTTGGATCCCTTGGCTTTGTAGAACATTCCCATTAAGAGTCAGGTGGCTGCAGGCAGCTACTTGGAAGGACACTATTTATTGTGAGTTATTTTATTAAATTTTTAAATATATATTATATTCTACAGATTCTGTTTCTTCAGAGAATCCTGATTAATACAATGTATGTATTTATGTATGTGTGTCGTGTTGTTTATGTATGTATATCTAGTCATCAAACATTTTTTTCTCAAAAGCAATTTAACTAGTCCTATAACCTTTATCTTGACACCAGGCATACTTATTCAATTAGTTGGTTATTCAATTAGTAGTTAATTGTTTTTAGAAAAATATTATCATGAATGAGATTATCAAATTACTATCATATTTTTCTCCAGATAGTATTACTAACCACTTGAAAGGGAAGTTGTGAGCATATATTATCAGAAGCAGTTACCTTGAGACTCAAACTCAAATGGCAGATTAAGTGAGTTAACATGATCACAGAGGCTTGGTACTAGACTGGTAGATATTAGAAATCTGTGACATTAGTGGAGAAACTAGCAGGAAGTTTTCTTCAAAGGACATTTGCTAATGCCCTATTTCCTCAGGGAAAAATGTGAAGGATTATTAATATGAAATTGATCGCAATGACGCCCCCAAGCCATACTTTCTGACATCCAGAACTACTCAGTCCAATGTAATTCACTAGATATGAGCATTTGAATAGGCATTAAACATTTTATGATCCAATTTGAACTATTGTATTTTCCTAACACAACTACAGAAATAAAATGGTCATTGATTGAAGGAATCAATTATATGAAAATTAAGGAAAACATTACTTTGAAGTATTTTTATCTGAATTGTGGTATATATTGGTTTTCTACAGGATTTTTTTATAATGGGTCAACTTATAAAGTGATATTCTTGTTCCAGGTTGGTCAGAATTCAAAATATTTTCCTGACTCTGGTTTTTGATTTTTGTTGTAAACCACCTAACTGAATAAAAGTGGTTTCACTATATTTTAGTCATATATAGATAGTCAGCAAAATGGCTATTATACAACTTTATCCACTGTTTATTAACATTATCCACTGTTCATGAACATTCTGTATACTGCTTAAAAGAGAAAGAGACAGAGAGAAAATATTTGTGTGTGTGTGAGAGAGAGAGAGAGAAGAGAGACAGAAAGGAAAGAAAGAAAGGAAAGAAAGAAAAAGAAAAGAAAGAAAGAAAGAAAGAAAGACACGAAAGAAAGAAAGAAAGAAAGAAAGAAAGAAAGAAAGAAAGAAAGAAAGAAAGAAAGAAAGACACGAAAGAAAGAAAGAAAGAAAGACACGAAAGAAAGAAAGAAAGACACGAAAGAAAGAAAGACACGAAAGAAAGAAAGAAAGACACGAAAGAAAGAAAGAAAGAACAAACATGTGCATGAATTCAGGCAATGGACAAATCACAACATGTGTACATCAATGGAAAAATCTAAGTGTCAAGGCCTCACTGTTTACATTGTTTAAGAAAGGGTAAATTTGATGCTTTCCTGCTGAATTCACAAGACTAGCGACTTTTGAGCTCCTGAGGGCCATCCTGTCTCCACTTTGCAATCCCCTTAGGATTGCTGAGATTATACACACTTATGCAATATGTGCAGCCTGTATATGAATCTGGGAGTTCAAATTCAGATTCTCATACTTGTGTGACAAGCTATTTTTATCCACATAATCATCTCTTCTACTCAATTTTTAGCTAATGTTAATGTTGGGCTCTTGGTAAAGATTATATTCTGTATATTAAAATTACCTAAGAGACATAAGAAAAAACTTAAGAAAATAAGCTATGTGTTTATATTCTTTAATTCAGGCCAAACAAATAAAACAGTGTTGCATTATTCTGTTGTATTAAGAATATTGATGTAAAAGAATAGAAATATGTTAAAATTTGGAATTAAAAACATATTAAAAGAATGTCTTCAAAAGTCAAATTTAGTCCTAAGAAGGAAGACATGGTTCTTTTGCAAACCTGTTATTAAGTCCTTCGAACTTTTCTTTCCTTTCATCTGTCTCCATTAGTCTGTGCCACCAGCAGTCTTGGGATATAGCATTTCCATTGCTCCTTTATTGTGATTCATTGCACCTGATGCTAAATGGTCAAAGCGGGATTTGAAATCTTTGATTAGCGTGTATTTTAAAAAGTTAACTGGGTCTGTAATTTGTGTATTACATTAAGGAAGCTGAAGCAGAAGTTATGCTTGAGCCCAAGGGCTTGCAACTAGCCTGAGCCGCCACAGAGTAAAAACTCATCTTGTATTAATAGATCAATTAATAGTTAAATTCTACTCTCACAAAAAGTAATGGTTGCATACATTAATAATTTCACCTTCCCATTTAGGACATTTGCATAAATGTATAAAAAGAGGATCATCCTTAACCCTACCTAACAGCTGCCTAAGGGCAGATTCATGAAATAATAGAAAACTAGAGAGGGAGTACTTGAGAGGGGAATAGCTTCAAAATTTCACATGTATTTTAATTTCACAAACATAAGTTCAAAATCAAAAAGTAACATTTTATAACACAATACTTAATGTGAATTGTAAGTTTCTAAAATGTTGTAAACAGAACACATTTCTGCATTTGTTTCTTTAAAATAGAAACACACATTTCATCTCCTTTCCATAAAATAGTAGCAATATGTGCCTATATTGAGCACTTGTTGAGTGATTCCTGGTAGGACTGGCATAAACTAAGGGAAGCTCACCGTGTAAGAAAAAAAGGAGGGGAAAGTAGCGATGTGGAAAGAAGACAGAGAAAGAAAAGAAAGAGTAAAAGAATGGTATGATGGGGAGAAAGAGGAGAAGAGAAGGGTGAAGGAGGAAAAGAGAAGGCAGATGGTACCAGCAGGACGTGGAGAAATGAGGCAAGAAGGTCACTTGTGATTCTACCAGGAAAGAGTGAGATCCTAATGACCCACAAGAATCTTATCTATCCCATTTTTGAGCAGTGCGCTCTTCTTGTTCTTCTTGTTCTTCTTGTTCTTCTTGTTCTTGTTCTTCGTCTTCTTCTTCTTCTTCTTTACATCTGATTCCTGTAATTATCAGAGTCACCTGGATATCTTAAAATCCTGGGGTCAAGGCTGAGTTTCTTACCAGTTGACTTAGAGATTCTGGGAATGTACCACAAATAGCAGGGCCCTACAGCCCTCTGCTACTTCTCTCTGCTCCATTCCCCAGTTTCATGGACTTGGATATTATCACACCCATATATAGTTTGGGCTGAAGTGATAAATACTGAAATTCCATAAGTCTAAAACATGTTGACATGATTATAATGAGCACATTCTTTTAGTGAAGAGGATGATGCATTCAAGCACATAACTTTACACTCCATAGGAATGCTGTCTATACCAGACTTATTCCCAAAAAGAAAGTCAGATTTCCCTTGATACCTCCACTTTCATGCACAATGTCCTGCCTTACCTGGAGAAGGATGTAAAATGTGATATGTATCTCAAGTCTGCCTAATCAGTGAGTCTATACACATTGACTAGTAAGGTGTTTCTAAGTCAGACAGAGATGCTTCCCTCATGTCTCATCCATTAAAACTTTACTCTGGCTCATTAAAATGCTTGAAAGGAAATTAGCTACTAAAAGAAAAGTTATGCACCACAAAACATACTTATAAAATTACATGACCAATCAAGGGCTGTAGAATTTTCTCTCGAAGACACTATATGCAGATAGTTTTTTCATTTGATGTTGATTTCAATAAAATTTAATTCCCCTACCAATTAGATAAAGGTATGAGGATATAAATTTGAAAGGATGCTAAAAAATGGAAAACAAATCCACCTATTCACTGAAGAAAGTGTATACTTTTATATTACAGTAAGAAAATGATTACAATTATAAACAAACCCTTCACGATAATAAATGAATTTTTCATAAGATTATATTTTTTACTGACAGTTGTGATCATTTTCCTCTGATTGTGTGCTCCAACTTGCCAATAACATCATTTTAACATTCTCATGAAACAAGCCATGTTCCACTTTGTGTGCTAATATATCACTTTAATATCCATTTATTTTCAATAGCTCGGCTCTCAAAGGCCTTGCAGAAGCACTTTGTCTCTGGTGAGATGTCAGTTTAAGTATGATGCATTACTGAGACTGGTAGAGGAGGTGTTACTGCTACAGGGTGATCACAGGATCATGAGGAAAAAGTGTACAAGCATCTGGGACCTAGAAGTCATTTCTCTGGCTAATGATGTCTGAGCAATGTTAATGGATCTTATTTAAAGTACAGGATGGTATTTATACATTTCAAGAAACACTGTCTAATGCAAATAAAAAGAGATTCTATTTTAATTACAATACTGAGCATAGTAGAGAAAACAGTGCCCCTAGTGTGACCTGTGGAGCATTTTGCTGCTGACATTACAAAAGGTCGACAACTACACATAGGATGACATGCCTCTGAAAGTCTTCTGTACTCAGCCAACAGGGTAAGCATTTATCCTCAGAACTATGGAAGGACTGTCCTGAAAGCCACATATAAATAAGATAGGAGACATGGTCAGTGAATTCATACTGCTGAGTCAAAAATATTACCATGTAAACATGGAAAAATTCTGAGGTTCCTGCACAGAGCAAATTGTTCTGTCTTGCAATATTTTCCATCCCATCATAGAGGGGATTATTCTCTTCTATCCCACTGGCTTAAGTCATGTGTCTTGTTTTGATCAATGAGTATATGCCAACAGGGCATATGCACTTAAAAGCAATCACAGTCAGTGCATGTGACAGTTCCATTCAGATCTCTCTTGGTTCTGTAAGGCACAAAGTGTGCTAGGTATAAAATTGTTACCAAAACAAGATTTCAGCTTACCCTGATAAACAGAACATAAGAAAGAATCAAGACACTGTGCATTTAAGCTCAAACTAACATATTAATCTTATACAAAATGCAGGTAAAAAACACTACTCTAAACATGTAAACAGTAAGACAAAATGGATTAATGATTATTGAGTTGCATGGGTCCGTGAACCAGTGAGAACCCGTATGACACACAGGAAGTAGAAGTGGGATCCATAAGAATGAAGATCGGGCTTGGGTCAGAGGAGGCAAGGATGCCTTTGATATAAATCATCCAGAGCAACTTTATTTGCAACAAGCACAAATATTTAAACCAGGGAATAGCATAGCTAAATTGTAAATTGAAAATAAAGTACTTTAATATCTAGAACATGAAGTACATAAACAGTTGTTTGGAGAGGAACATCTCACTTTCAAAGTCAATTTGTGAATGGCCTTCAGGGTCAGTTAAAACAGGGCTTATGAATCCATCATAGAAAGAAAGATTTTGCATCCAGGTACTAACCAATTGGAACATCAGCTTTTTTCCAAACTGTAGCATGAACAACAGGAGGATCTATGATAAGCAAAGGCACAAGGTATATAAACTGGTCCATTATCCATTTTTAACATCTTTGGAAAACCTAAAAATGCAGAATCACAGAGAAGAAAAGAGATGACATGTTTCACAGCTTCTTCGGAAAGGGACAAGGCATAAAGAAACAAGGAATAAGTATTCACCAAAACATGTACAAATTGTAATTTATGAAAAGAGAGAACATGAGTAACATCCATAGTTAAGGAATAAGCCTCAAGGCAAAACTGCATAAAAAAGCAAAGGTGAAATATTGACCTTCGTGCAATAGGGACACCATTTGACAGTAAGGTGAACTTGTCTTTAGTTAAATGAAAACAATTTCAGAGAGCCCCTGCATTTTGATGGAAAAGCACATGTGAGGTCTTTTGTCATAATTCTTTAAAGAAGAGAATCTGTTCGTTGTTTTCCCAATGTAAAAGGACCCAGAAGTCCAGAGCGTGATTGTATATGCTGTAGGAAAAAAAGGATTTTTTGCCTTATAAATCAGAACCTGAATGGAAAAGAACAATTCGTGAACGGATGGTTATGCCAACAATCCATGCAATTTCTAATTGTGTAACAGTAGATACATTATACCTTATATCAAAAAAATATTAACAGGTCCTGGAAAATGTGACAAAACCAAATAAATCATATAAAGTTCCATGTATTAGAACTGAGACATTGTTGGTCATAGCTGTCACAATCCTTTCAAAATTTGGCCCTACTATGGCTCCTTTGCCTCCTTTAGAAGCAACCACAAAAAATGAGGGAGAAGGCTCAGGCAAGGAAATAGAAGAAATTTTTGATGGAAACAAAAAGAAATGTCTATTAAGAAATTGTAAAGAGTCTGGTGAATAGATGGGAGGCTGACCCCCCCCCCCCCTACACTGTGGTTTCCTACTCCCATTCCATCTACCTTTGAATCTACTCTTACAGTAAGATTCCATTTAAACAGCTTTTTATCTCTGGTTGCAAAATGACCTCCAATACCAATTAGGATGGACCCAAGGGCAGTGCAAGAACAGCACAACTGTAAACAACAACAAACCATAATCCAGAACATCAGAGACTCTACATTAATCACCTGGAACCAGACCAGCCAAATCTCTTCCCATCCTAGAGTTCAGGGAAATTTGCTGAAGAGGTGGTGGTAAGATTGTAAGAGCCTAAAAATGGGAATGTACAAGGATATGCAAGATATTCCACACAAGCTAGGTCCACAGTAGCCACAATCAGATTGTGCATGACCTGAGCAATGACTGACATGTCAATGAGGCCCCAAAGTCTAGCATGAATCACAAGCACTAGGATCCTTAGAGGCAAGGGATTAACAGTCATAATAGTGTTTTCTTACTAAAGGGTAGCCCAAGAAAGGGCTCTGAGCAATGCCACTGAGTCCTTACACCTCACTAGAATGGAGGGCTCAGAGGGAGGTTTGACATTCACACTAAAGGATGCTCCAGGGAATGGGGGGGTGGGAAGAAGGAGGCACTGGGAGAAAAGGAGGAAGGGGGTGAAAGGAAGGTGAAAAGGGGGAGAGGGTGCAAGGGAAACTGGGCAAGGGTGAAGGGAGGGAGGGGACTGGGGTACCTATTAAGCTTGTATGATTGGGAAAAATAAATATAATAAAAAATAAAAAAGAAAGAAATTTGTAAAACTTTATTAGGTGGGTAACGATTGTCAACCTGAAAATGAAAAGCCTCTAAGAAAATGGCAAAAAAATCTGAATTATTTAACTAACTTGCATTTTTAGTGTTAAATAAGGCAGAATTGTTGTCCATGGTTCCACATTAAAAAAGCTATTTGCATATTTTTTCCTAAAATTATATCAACAACCATCATCAGATAGGGATTAATTACTCATTTAGATGAAATGGACAGATGGATCCATTCTGAAGGATCCCCCTCCCATAGTATTTCTGTAGGCGAGTCAGAAGAGGACACAACAATAAAAAAAGAAACAACTTTAGGAGAAGAAATGCACAAAATTTTGGCCAGAGACAAGGCCTCCTATACTATTCTTCCATTGGAAGAATTATGCTGGGGATGGGCTTAAAATATCAAATAAGAGTTGAAGCTCTCTCATCATTAATTTGAGCATTGGGCGAATCCAATTTATGTCCCCCAACATTTCCTGAAAATCATTTTAGGTGCATAAATTGTCCATACAGATCTCTATCATTTGATGAATAATTTCCTTCATAAGAATTTTTTTTCTTAAATACTGTGCAGGATCTGTTGTCTGAGTCTTTTCTAGAGCTATAACGAACAAGTTCAAGATCATCAAATAAATTTTGGAAAGTCTATTCCTTCTTAGTGGCCAGTAATATGTCATCCATACAATATGATATAACGGCAGCAGGAAATCTGTCACAAACTGATGTTATGCCTTCATGTACAAACTTTAGATACAATGTGTGGCTATTAGCCATCCTTTAAGACAGTATCTTCCAATGATATCATTCAAAACTTTTTGATGGTAAGCTGAAAGCAAAATATTTACAATCTTGGGGTGCTAAATGGATATTTGAAAAGCAATCTTTTAAATCTAAAACTATCAAAGACCATTTGCTAGTAAAACAGATGGAGAAAGAAGACCAGGCTGAAGGGAAATGATAAACTCTATAGTGTCATTTACATGGAACAAGTCTTGTAAAAGCTGCCATTTATCAGATTTTTTTCTTTATCTCAAAAATTGGAGTATTCTATGGGTTTGAGGGCTTCAATATGCCTAATGATAATTGTTCTTGAATTAGAGAGTGGGTGTCAAGTGTTTTTTCTTCTTTAAAGGCTAGCTCATCTGAAAGCCATTTAATTAGATCAGCTCCTCTAACATCAGTGACCCTTGTTAAAAATATCCTAGTTCTGAGAGAGGAAGCCTCTGAACAGGCTAAATATATATTGTTCACTTTTTCCTAATCTTTTGCCTGGGGTCCATCCTGAGGTTAGCATGATTTTTTTCAGTGGGAACAGGAACATATAAATATGCACCCATTCTTTGTAAAATATCATGGCCCCACAAGCTATCAGAACAAGTTGAAATATTCCTTTCTGATCCTCCTCAGTTTCCCATTGGAAAAGACTAGCACTTTGTTGAGGTTGGGTGGAGATTCTCATGCCTCTTAACTCTTTATTAGTATTACAGAGAGGCCAAAAATGAGGCCAGTGTTCTGAGGCTATAACAAATACATTTGCAACAGTATCCATGAAGCCAGAGAACTGCTCCATTTTTTTAAAAGAGTGATCCGGCCATTCTTTAGTAATGGATTCTAGCCAATATACATCTGAAGATCCAAATCGATGGGTGTCTCTCAGCTCTGTTTGTTTTCTGGGTGATATTAACGTTTACATAATTCTCTCTCCCTCATTCACAGTAAATATTCTCAGAGGCAAGGAGGCCCAAACTATAGTTTCTCTCTCATAATCAGCATAAATAAATTCCTGTATAGACAATTAATCGACAAGATCAAGGAGCTTGGAAAGAACTCATAAACTCCACACATGGAGTGCCATGAGGGGCAGGTGCCAAAGAGTGCTGTCAGAGTCAGTTATATACTTAGGTAAATCTGGGGAAAATGGCTTTTCCTCATTGGTTAGCTCATAATGTCATCCAACCCAGTTGATCTTTTGCCAGACCTCCAGGCAGAAGTTATTTGTAATGAAAAACCAATTGCTATATCCTTTCATAAGCAAAGGGTTGGGTTAAGTTAGCAAAAGAGCAGTCCAGTCCAAGTCAGTTGTCCTTCAACTTCAGGGTTCTTAAAAGCAAAGAGATATTCACCTTTTGGGACCAAAAGAATTCAAAAGAACATTTTTTTTTAATTTCAAGAGGTTGTGAGTAGTTGTCAGTCCTATTCTAGTTTCTGATTACAGGGGACACTGTTGCCTGACATGGAAACTTTTGTAGATATCTAAGTATTATCTTTGCTGGTGTGGCTCTTATGGCTGGACCTGGATACATGCAGTCAGTACATCAATCCTGCAACTTTTGGAAAGCACAGCAAGGCAATCAACTCCACAATAATATAGACACCTGAAAATCATTTGGTAGATATTTCTTATAGACGAGGACTTATAATTTACTGGCAACAGCTTTAAAATTACAGTGAAAACATCATCAAAACAGATTAACATTGAGTTATTGAAGACAAAATTTCATATTAAGTCCATCAAGTTATCTTAATTATGAAAAAATATTATCAAAAATGAGATTAAACCTTTGAAACTAGTACCAAAAGCAGATTAAGAAACTTTATATTTAGCAATAGAGGAATGTATTCAATTAAATTTTCCCTCTCTTCAAAAGATCTGCTAAGAGTCAGGTAAGTGCTATGCTATTTGCATTTTAAACACCAGTTGTTCTACATTCTAGTTTCCACTTCTAAGACCATGTCCTCCACAGCCCACAGAAATCTGTTGGCCCTTGCCCCATCTTGGTGGAAGCGAAAGGAGCTGACAGAAGCACAGACAACTTTGGAGCAGCAACTGTTAAATGCCACATCTCCAGGAAAATCTACAAAGATCTCAGAAACACATTTGATTTTAGCTCTGGGACATTTGGTTTCTATATCAATCTTTATTTTTTTCTCTACAATTTAAAAATATCAGGAGTAACATGTTCTTGTCCTCTTATTTCTCTTTGATCTATATAAGAGCAAACTCTGTTATCTAAAGTTCTTTCTTCAGAAAAGAAAAGACGCAAATTTGCAAAGAAATCTACAAAGTGAGTGAACTGTTTCTTCTCTTCTTTTAATTCTTCTGCTTTTAGCATTTGTTTGAAAACTTCTACAGAAGATTTTTCTCTTTGCTATTTGCTTGTCCCATGATTTTACTTCTGATTTTACTTCTGATTGTTCCTTCAACTACAAAACAAAGTATCCAATACTTAAAAATAACAGAAAGCCTTTTACACTGAGGCCTCTTATAACTTAAAATGGTCCCCAATACTTCTACACATTATGGGAGCCACCTGTGTGGGTCTACAAACCACTGAGAATTCATGTGACATGTAGGAAGCAGGAGTGAGAATGATCAGGCTTGGGTCAGAGGAGGCAAAGATGTCTTTTGCTCCAAATTGTCCAGTTCAACTTTATTTGCAGCAAGCACAAGTATTTAAACCAAGGAAAACAACAGGGAATAGCATAGCTAAATTCTTTACAGGATTATGTTAAACATACACATTATAAAGCATATGTACAAATGTGACACCTAGTTGCTATATGGGGATGAACATGGTGTCTTCAGGCAGAGTCACTTATACACTTTATGTATACACTTTAGTGACTTTATGTACATAATCTAGTGATTCATAGATACTTCAGTGATCTCAAGATGCACAGGGAAGGAGCTGCAGAAAGAACATCATGGCACCACAGGTCTCAAGAAGAACAAAGGCAGATCTGGCCTCAGGAAATTGAGGGGGGGCACCTTGGTGCCCACCACAGAGAAAACAAAACAGCTCAACTCTCAGTAATGGGAAAGGTCTTACCTTCAACTGTCTGTCTCAGATATATGCCAATGAATCTAAATCAAGAGAGGAGGCTTAGGCCTTGGCACCTCCCACTGAGTAACCTGCCTAGAGATAGCAATCAATGTGGCCACTGATATTTCATATATCTGTGTCAAAGAAGAAGTTCCAATGACAGTCTGCTCTTATAAATATGTAACATTAATGATGTATTCATGAAAGGTCACACATTTTGATTATATTTCATCTTACTTGTGTACATGGGAGTTATTTACTTGGTGTATTCATTGACCTATACATGTCTTTAGAAGCTGAAAACAGTTGTAGAATAAATGTTAGACCTGCATGTTGTTTATGGGATCATTAGGACTTCTGTTCTTTTATCACATTTGTTTTCAGTACAGAATGCTTATAAAGGCTCTCCTATGTGTTTATCCTAACAAAGGAAAATGCTATTACATCTGAATTTTATATATAAAGAGCAATATTTCATAAAGTACATTTCATAAAAATAGTTATTGCGTATACTTTCAAAAATGTATTATTCATCAGATACAGCTGGGTGTTCTATTTAGAAGTGGAGGGATGTGCTGTCCATGTTTCAAAACTATACTATACCCTTTCCATCCATCTCCTATTCTTTAACTTCATAGATCCTGAAATATGTATAAAAATCATTTAAAAGCACAGCTGCATTGGGTTTTAAAAATATATTTTGTCAATATGAATGATTCCTCCAAAAAAGTACTATTCAAAAAATTAAATTATTTGGAATTTAATGTAGTTCCATGTTTAATTAGCAGTGTTTCTTATATAAATACTCCATACTTCCTAAGACACTGATTCTCCTGTTATAAAGTTGGAAATACATAGTTCTTATGAAACTCTCAAAGTAAAAGGATCTATAATCTCTTTGAGTCTAAACTATTTAAATAGATTTATTCTCTTTCACAATTTGTTTTCATTAAGGATAATTGACATGGGCTTCTCTGTGCCTTTATTTAAGGTACTATTAGTTAGATTAGTTAATCCATGTAACTATAAGGTAAAGTACATTAACTAAGGAAGAAATTGAAACCAAAGAAATTTAAATTTATTAAGAATGGGTTGGATATTAATCCCTTGCCTCTAAGGATCTTGTGTATCATTGCTCTTCCCCATCTTTAAGCTCTTAAAATCTTACCACCCTTCTTTTGCAAATTTCCCTGAGCTTTGGAATGGGGAGAGATTAGCCTGGCCTGTCTTGGTGATTAATGTAAGATCTCTGATGTTCTGAATTATCGTTTGTTATTTTTTTTTTCTTCTTCCAGTTTTGCTGTTCCTGCACCACCCTTCGCTCCACCCTGATGGGTATTGGATGTCACTTTCTAACCAGAGATAAAAGGCTGTTAAAATAAGGTCTTATTATAAGAGTAGATTCAATGATAGATGGAATACGAGTAGGAGACCGCAGTGTGCAGGATGGTTACCTTCTATCTGCCAGACTTTACTATTCCTGTACTAAAGGGGAACACAAAAAAAGAGCTCTAGGCAATGCTACTGAGTCCTTACACCTCATCAGAGAGGAGGACCCAGAAGAAAGTTTGACATGCACACTAAAGGATGTTCCAGGAAGGGGGGCAGGGGGCATTAGGAGAAAGGGAGGGAGGGGGAAAGGAGGGAGGGAGCAAGGAGATCCAGGGAGGGATGGAGGGAGGAGGGAAATGGGGTACCTACCAAATTTGTATGAGTGGAAAAAATAAATTAAAATAATAAATTAAAAAAAGAATGGGTTGGAAAGTACAGAACTTTTGTCCAAGTTGCTTGGTAATATCTATGTCACATATCTTCAACTAAGCAAAAAAGATAAGATCACTAAATAGTTATGGGAAACCCAAAATGTACTTATACTTGACAGAAAAGATATCTCAATTTTAATTAAATTGTCCCAAATCCTAGAATTCTGGGAAACAGCTTTGTGTGAAACAATAGTGAACAGCAGGAAACAGTAATGGTGAGATTTTCGAAAATTCTCAGGGGTCAATAATGGAGACCCATTGCCCATTTACTACTGTGTCTGGTAGTTGAAAAAATGGTCACTGGTGACTAGTTTTACTGTCTGTCATGACCTGTGAACAGTGAAATTGAGTTATTGTATGTCAGTGCTTAATTATGCTGGCCAGCAAAAGGCTGAGAAATACAATGAGCTGCAGTACAATAAGCATTCAAAATGAGCGCATCTATAGAAATTGAAGTTGGATTATGTTAGGACAGAACACATACTCTAATGATTCAATATGTGTGGTGAGAATAACAGACTTCAGAGCAGCAGTATTCTTGTGGGGGTAATATTAGCTCAGATTTGCTTATGAAGTCATCTGCTGCCCAGGTATTATTCCCCAAGGAAATGCACATTACTAGCTCACGCAAGTAACACAGAGTTAACAACCCACGTATAGTACCAAAGATTAGCTCATTCTTGAATATTTTCTGGCTCTTGTGCACATTGCTGCAAAAACATACCATGTCCTTTGACATGTTGCTGGGTTTAATAAAGAAAAAGGTAAACTACTTACAGAGTCATTGAAAGTTATTTTTTTTTATTTCTATCAACCGCACTTCCACACCAAACCATAAAACTAGCAGCAGGTAGAGATCTGGCAATTCTACTCCTTTAAATGAAAAAAAAAAAAAAAAAGAAGTATAGATTCAAAGTACTAGATATTAAAGATATTTCCTACCTGGTCTATTTTGAGAGACTTCAAATAGAAAACTTAGTCAAAGGTATTTCTGAACACAGGACTCAGACTTTCACCATCACAGAGCTGTTTGTTGCTTTTCCAAACCTTGATATTTTGCGGACAACCAGATTTAATGGACTACACAATTTCTTTACAAGTTTTCTTTATAGTTCTTTACATGATTATTTTTTTCAGAGAGTCTATTGAGTATGTGCAATTCAATATGTTACAATCTTCTTGACAGTGTACTTTTAAAAACTATAGCAATATTTGTTGATAATCTCATAATTGGTCATTGTATAAGTTTCATCTTTTCACTCCTGAATTAATTCAAGATTCAAACAATTTAGGAAATCAAATGATTTATTCTTGCTTACTTCTGTAGGTTATAATTCATCTTCATGGCAGGAGAGTCATATCAACTTCAGAAGCCAAGGTAACTGGTCACACAATATCCACAGGAAAATATGAGAGTTTAATTTCTTGCTTGCCTATCTGTCTACTTACCACCTGTACTCTTTCTCTCTCTTATCCACCAGCCAAGGGAATGATCCAATCCACTGTGGACTGGGTCTTCACACATCAAGTAGATGATCTCCCACAGATTTGCTCAGGACTTGCCTTTACTAAGTAATTCTTCCTAGGCATATCTAAAGACTCAATCTTTTTTTTTATTATTATTACACATTTTATTTTTGCCTACTCATACAAGCTCAATAGGTACCCCCTCCTCTTTCTCTCCCCTCCCCTCCCTATTGTCTCCCATTGCATGCTACCCCTTACCCCAGTCCATCTCACCTCCTCCCTCCCTTCCCATCTCCTGGTATAAAGGCTGGATTCTTAATTGTCAAGGTGACAAACAAAGTCATTGTGAGGCAGTTTATAATATAGTTTCATTAGACTATACTAAATGCATGCACAGTCTTGGAAGGATAAACTTTACTATAGTTTTCTCCATTTGTGCATGAGAAAATACATTGTAATACCTCTCAGTAGAGGTCTAAAGCCACCAGCAGTACTGAACCCTATATATAGTATGTAGTTTACTTATATCTACTGAGTGTTGGATAGGAAGGTAATGTGTACTGTGTGGATATGCTAGAAAAGGAGATGAAGCTTCAGGCATTAGAATAAATAGCACAAAATTTAATAACTCTACTCAATAAAAAACACAATTCAAATATGGAGTGTGTAAAGGGAGAACACATGTGCACAGGCAGGCATGTATATGCATGTGCTGTTCAACACGGTTATTTAATTCTCTTAGAAGAGCACAAGTGACTCAAAGACATTTTCCTTGCTGAAATGTCTACTCCAATATGGTGACAACTCACGATATGTCCATCTTCAGAACTTCCTTCATGACTTGCAGTCAGTTCCTCTGGAAAGAGCATCTCTTTCAGGATACTGATTTCTGATTTCATAACCTTTGAAGGAACTCTGAAATCTTACAACTTTTTGAGTTTTCTGAGGTTTGAAAGTTTCCTTAGCTTCCTGATTGTTTTTTCTTTTTATGAAAAATTTCATTTACTATTTTGAGCCCATATTTGACTATTAACTGACGGTATGGAGAGCACAACCAAGACAGAGGGGGTTCTATATTCCATTTATACATAAATAAAAAAAGGGAGAGACTAAAAGTCTGGTCTACGTCTTTCAGGCCAACTGGCCATGTCAGTATGTGATCTGAGAGCTGGAACCTTGTTATCTTCACACAGTACTCCAGAGATAGAGGACAAGGTAACCCAAGGCATGTTTGTTTGCTTGTTTGTATGTGTTCTGTGATGTGAAGATTCATAAATATTTTTAGTACTTACATCCCTGAGTCCTAAATTATTTTATGACCACACTTATAGTATTTGTGATTCTTTTCCCTTGGTTCACAATGTTTGAAATATTTATTGTTTCTCCACAGACGATTATGCTGACCATTGTATTAAAGTCTCAGCTTGCAACAACCATGTTTGCTTCAAGTATATTATTAATTATATGTTGAATATCAAATTTTCTTGAAGGTATATTGAAAAATGAAAAATGAAATTAATTTTAATAGCATCTTATATCAGCCCCCATAATCCCATCATTTTAACTTCCTGTCTACATCAGCTATCTTTCCTAATTCATTACAGATATTTAATCATTGCCATCCTGAAATTTCAACATTATGCTTTCCATCTTATTATACTATTGTCATATTCATTTTGGTTATTCTTTCCTTATCAACTGTGATATTAGGTGGATAGCAACACATTTTACCAAAATTCTTTGACTTGATACTTAAGGTTTACATAAGTAATAAACTAGACTGTCTCTGGTTTGTACATGACAAAACCTATGTCTTGGCAATGTGCATATGTAATGGGGAATCCCTTTAATTTCCCTCCACGATTAAATATTAACAGCAGACTTTTTTAGATTGTGTATGCGTCTGTTTTACTAGGATATGAAGTGGTATTTGGAACATAATGGATACTCCAAAAACTATGTACACATTAATAAATGTTGAAATGTTTCATGTATATAAAAGAAAATAAAGGTTATCAGGCAAAAGCAGTAAAGAGTGAATTTATTTAACCATTTTACTTAGATTTTTGAAAACTGTACTCCTTGAACCAGGTATGAGATTATTTCAGGAGACTAAGAAATAGGTATTGGTGGCTGTTTGCTTGATTCATAATATTCTAGAGCTATTAAATAAAGGATTCCAAAATATCAGCCATTTCTCATTTTGATGTACCCAGGGCATGATATTTAATCAGATCAGCTCTATTTTCTACCATGCTCCTCCAGCACAATAGCCCACATCCAGAGAAAGTCCCCTGTCCATACTTTATTTTTGAAGTTTTTTTCATATTTGCTAGCTATTTTTCTTACTAATTTGCTGCCAACACTTGGGAAAAATTAGATTGGGAAAATGAAAGTTTCATTTCAATTCCCAGGAAGAAAGCCTAGAGAAAACTTCACAAAACCAGAACTTTAGTTTTCATTATATGCACTAGGCCTTCAGGTCCACCTAAAATTCCTTAGAATCCTTGGAGACCTTTTAAATGCAGGAAATACCTGCCTCAGGTAAAATTGACAACACTTTAGAACAAAGGGTTATAAGAGGTGTTTTATAACTCATGTAGGATTTGAAAAGTCCATTTTTCCTTGTCTCGAAGATGTGTCTTATTAAGATAGCATACCCCTTGGAGGCACTATTGCTTTTTCAATAGTTCCAAGTTGCCATAACACTATTTCTTGTGAGGAGTCTCAGGTGTTTTTTATACAGAGTAGCCTGATGCTGTTTGAACAAATATTATTTCAGGAGATTGTAGATTTGTGGGTAGAAAATGCTGAAAAACAGAGTATATGAGGGAGCACTGTCAGCCTGTATACACACACTCCACTATAGATATCTTTTAGTAAAAAATCCACGTTGAAACAAAACTGCTTACATGAATGTCTGCTTCAGATTCAGTTCACTGCTGCTACTACACATAATTTGAATTGTTCTAAAATAACAGGTACAAATCATGTAGAAGGGAAATTTTTGAGTGGAAAGCAGAAAAATAGGAAAGCAGTAACAAGAAAGTTTTTTCAGCTAGAGAAGTTGATTTTCCAACAGGCAGCTTTGCTGATAGGCAGCTAACCACAGAAGGAAAAAATAATAAAAGGTACAAGTACAGATGTCTCCCTTCTCCAACTGACTTCCTGGCATTTTGTGGTCAAAGTTTCCTAAGATCCCTAGATGCTGAGTTTCTGTGAAATGGAAATATTAAAACTTGAGAAATTACAAGGCTTTTAGCAAGTCTTAAAAAATAAGATGTGCTGACAGATAAGATTGTTCTTGCTAATTTCGGAATTTGGCTTTTAAAACACTGCCTCACTTGCTCTGCAGCACACCCTAACCTCCTTTGTGGTTTTTGTTTGTAAGTGCTTAGAGACACTTGGTAGTCAGGGCTTGTTTGCAGAACTCTCAAGGCTCAGGTCTTCAAAATGGTAACAAGTCCTAGTACTAGTAATAAAAAAGGCCTCTTCCTTTTTTAACTTCTACTTGTCAGTGGTGATCCTTCAAATGCAACCCCAGACCCAAAACAAATCACATAATACAGATAAATTACTATCAGTGTGATATTCATTCAGAAGGCCACATACTTTATCTAAACACACATAGCATTCCCGAAGTGTCTGTGCATTTATATTGTACACACGTGTATAGATGCAATTCTTTAGTCATTTGAAGGTTCAGTCCTGAGTGTGGTAAAATTTAAATAATCAAAGCATTAATCATATGTTTTTTATTCAGATGCATTTGCATATAGGCTTTTAGGTATAATTACATACATAAAAGAACAAAGCACACAGAGGATAACTGAAACACCTACTGCAGTAATTTTGTAAGTCCCTCATCTTTTATAATAGACCGACTCATGAAATCAAGTGAAATAATTATTACTCACACACTTAGGAATGCTGTGTTCACACCTGTTGATGCTGAAGTCTTTCTAGATGTAAAACTGATTGCCTATCAGTGAACGACCAACCTATGGTCTTTTACAATACCAAATCAGCTTCTTTAAAGCATGTCTGAGTACTCTGCTTCCTATAACCAAGTATCTCAGAGTCACTTGATGTCCTTAATTGCTTGAACTGTCTCCACTTCACTTCAGGGATTTTTTTTCAAATCTTGTCAAGCACTAGAAGTATTCCTTCTTAGAACTATTTTATTAAAATTATTTTTGTTTATTTATTTATAAGGGAGAGAGAGAGAAAGAGAGAGAAAGAGAAAGTACACGAATGTGCAATAATGCCTAGGTATAGGCTTTTAGGGATTGAAATCTTGTTTTTTACAAGTATGTGCTCATCCACTGAATTATCTCACCCAGACTTCTAATTATTAATATACAGGAAATAGCCAGATTGTATATTCCTTAGTAAACTGTATAATTTCTTACTTCTTTACCACTAATTATTTAAACAGTCCATTTATTTTCTCTTAAATATAGAGTAGGGCTGTTCACCACTATTGAAGCCTTATATAAGCAGTTAGCAAAATATTCTATGAAGAACTAGATGTGAACTTTTTATGCTAAAGAAAGAATATTGCATATATCACATTTGTAATCATATTTCCATTTCAGATTGAACTAAAAAGTGTATAGGTCTTCTCTGGACTTCTTGCTAGAGCCTGCTAGTTCCTTATGTTTTTATCCTTGCTTTAATCCAGACTTAACATGAGAAGTATGGGATATTTCCTTTCCTTTCTGTAACCATACGACTCTCCATGTCATGCAAATCAAATAGAGGAAAGCTCCACCTTATTCTTGTCTAATGTATGTGGATCCTTCAAGCTGTTAGCCAGTCTTGATATCCATGGCTGTTTCAGAATTCACTCTAATCTCGCACTTTCTCTCTGAAGTCCATTGTTCTGCCATTCTTCCCTTAGCTTAATGCTCTCTCATGTATACATGACAGAGATTGTCATGATTTGAATGTCATTTGTCCCTCACAGGCCTTAGCAGATGTTGCAAATGTCATGGCATATTTAGGAGGTTCAGCCACACTGGAGGAAGCAAGTCATGGATGGGGAGGGGAGGTGGCGTTGAGGTTGATTAGCCCTACCCTGCATTTTGGGGGAAATCTGCTCTTACAGTTCATAGCTCTCAGCTATGACATAAGTTACTTCCTGCTTCTGCCAGCCAGCCATGCCATTTTTGCCATGCTTAACTGTATTTGCCCTCTGGAACCATAATCTAAATAAATCTCCCTTTTCTCCTTTAAATTGTGTGAGTTTGAGTGGTATCTCACAACAACAGAGAAAAGTAACAGTATAGAGACCATCCTATAAATATCCTGTTTCCTTTTCCTGTTTACAAATGTGCTAATAGTTAAATCCCTCTTTGTATCTGATTCTGATATTTTTAGGCAATTGAAACATTTTGAATTATATGCTGAGATATTCCTTTTTAGCTTTTTATAATGGTACACATGGTATACAGATTTACATGTATATGTGTACCAGTGTCTTTTCTCCCTTTTACACTGACATCATTAACAGTTAAGATTCTTATCTATTTCGGGGCTGGAGAGGTGGCTCAGAGGTTAAGCCTCTGCCTTGCAGGCAGAACGTCCTGAGTTCGGATCCTAGACACCACGTATAGACGCCAGGCGGAAGCAGGGGAGGCCTGCGCTTCTGGTCCTGGTAGGGCGGAGCCTGTGAATCCCAGGGCAGGAGGTGGTGGAGGCATCCATGGTGGTTCCCGAATTCGTCCGTGGTTCTACACACACAGACGCGCGCACGCACGCACACACACACATACATACACACACACACACAACTGAATAAATAATTAAAAAAAAAATTCTTATCTATTTCATCTCTTAATAATAGACACAGGTCCTACTTGAACATTTTTAATTTTGTATGATGTATGCCTTCTCGAGTTTGATACCATTAATCTCTCATTTGTTAGCATCAAAACAACCTGTCTCTTCTTCCTTTTAATTCTATATTCACTATTTATCCAACTCATTCATAGATGGTAATGACACAAGAATATTTGAATTCTGTTTTCCTTTTCACTTTTCCTATTATCATAGGCAAACATTTTAGTAACGCACTACATGTGATTAGAATTTTCAGTGCTATGTTTTCAATTCAGGACCATCTTCTGAGATCCATGAATAGGGTTCCATTTTCACCATGTTCAAATTTAAACTCAGCATCATCCACCAAACTTGTTTTTCTGCATATATGCAAGCTAGACTTCCTTTTCCTTCCTGTGTTCTGCTTCACAAAGTATTAGCAAAGAGGTATATAGTTTCTTCTAACTATAGTGTTCTTTAAATACTTCCTTATATCTTTGCAATTATTTCATTGTTTCAGCCTCCTTTCACTGAGTCCCAAATTACTAAAACAGCCTCTTAAGGAAAAGAAACTAAAAATCACTATACACATGGACCACGCATACAGAAAAAAAAGAAAAAAGAAAAAAACTGATCTGGAAGTATTATCCTTTCTGGAAAACTTTCATAACACTGAGAAGTACTATAAAAGTTTGCAAGGACGATCATACCCATTTATGAAAACTTCAATAACAATCACCCTGGAAAGAGGTGATTGCCAGCACAATGGTAACATGAATGCAATGGGAGTAACCAACAGTTTTCTGATTGGATGCAATAATAACTCTTCATCAGGGAAACATTCCTGGTACTTTAAATCAAAGATTTGTGGAAGATGAGAACATAATCCTTAGGAGAAAATTATCTGCTGAGGTTTAGCTATGAAGACTAGATATATCAATCTGACTTCTGCGTGTTTATCATATTACCTGTAGATCACAGGCGCTCCAAGTACCTGACCTAAAAGTTTCTTCTTGTAATAAAGGTATCTAATAGAGAGAATCACAACTGTATCTTCTTCTGTGACTCTCCACCATATTTTCTGAGACAGGATCACTTATTGAACTTTGATCTCATTGATTCGGCTAGGATGGCTGGCAATTTAACTCTAAGAGTTCAATCTATCTCTATGTCCCACCTTTGTACTAGGGTTATTATCGTATATGAGCACACCCAGGTGTGCATGCTATGCAACAACCTTTTTATCAACTGAGCCATCTCCCAAGCTCCTTAAAAACTCTTTTTATTTTGTTATTTTATTTCTATGTATACTAAATAGAAGTAAATCCAAAACTTAGTCATATTTTAATTGTACTTGCCTCAGAATCACTTATTTGTCAAGAAAATCATCCTTCAGTACCGGAGTTCTACAAGTTCTATATTCTTTGCATTTCTTTGTCCTAACTGAAGTTACTCAAGTATAATGCTTGAAGAAATAAAGTTCATTATTCCAAATCCTTCTTTCTGATTTCGGTTTTAAAGTAATTTCCTGTATGAAGGAAAATCTATAGCTTTTATTTCAAATATTAATATTTTGAAGACAAAATTTTTGTTGTTTGGTTTTTGTTTCTAGGTGCTAGAAGGGAACCAATTTCCATTGGAATTTCCTAGGTTTTTCCTGTCTTATATCTCTGCTCTCCCATGCATACAGTCAACCTCTCATCCTCTCTTCTTAGAGAAATCCTTCTAAAATAAGTGGAAAAAACAAGACTTAAAACAGGGAACCTTGCGAATGAGTGAGCAGTGAGACTGTAAGAATTTAAAGATGGAAAGGTCCACTGTTGGACAAGAAATTCCATTCAAGGCAGGACTGCTGTATCCCGGAAGGCACTGCAATGAGACTTGTCCTTACCAGACCTGCATAATGACTGACATACCAACATGCCCCCATAGACTATAGAGGAACTCAAGAGAGAGAAAAGCACATAGTGTTTTCTACTTTTCAGGGATATTGACTTTTCATCACAGCTTCCGTCTCTCCGCCTCCCTCCCATCCCCTAAGTTTCTAAAATTTGATATAAAAATTAACTGAAGACAGTGAGGAAAGAACTTAAATATGTGATTTATGACAAATATTTCCCATGCAGTTGGAAAAGTTCACACTGAAAGGGAAAGTGTATTCACCCCCTATGTCAGCATTTTCATTCTTAGATCATCCTCTTGTTAAACACAGGAGTAAATTCATAGTAATGAATGAATATGATGTTTTAAATTATATATTTAAGTCTTGATAAAATATATTATATTGATAATCCTTGCAATTACTGTATTACATAGGTTTACCTTTGAGTGTCTCAATGTGGGCTGGATGAGTTTGGTACTAAGAGCCACCTATTAGGGAGTACATACGGTGCTTAATTTTCTGGGTCTGGGATACTTCACTTAATATAATTGTTTCTAATGATATCCATTTCCAAGCAAATCCCAGTAATTCATCATTTTTGATGGCTGAGTAGTACTCCATTGTATAGATGTACCACTGTTTACTTATCCACTCTGTTTCGCGCTGCTCGTCTCGCCAGCAAGAACGACGCAACACGATCAGGATCCTTCTGTAGCAAGCTTTAATGCATCTTGAGAGGGAGAGCACTAGCTTTCAGCACGGAGACCCCAACTGCCTAAACCGCCACCCTTATATAGGGATTCTGTCCCGTCTTGGACGTGGCAGCACCTGATTGGTAGTGGGCGTGTCACCCGAGGTGGCGTGATGGTCTCGCGATCAGGGCTAGAGCGGGAAATGGGCCTGGCGCTTGCGCATTGGCTTGTTTTGCTGAGAGGAGAAGGGGAACTGGCGCCATCTTAGAATGGCGGCATGCAGGGCGGCGCCCTACATCTCCCCCTTTCTTATCAAATATGATAGCAATGAGGTGACCACCCAACTCAGGCGAAAACAGAGGCCAAATCCTCATAAAAAATTCGTCCTGCCAATTTTGTGAGGAAGGGATTCTGGGGCAGGTAACCCTTTTGCAAGATGGCGTGTTTTCCAGAGTAAACTCTGTGCGATGCTTTGCTCGTCAACCTGTGTGGGCTGCCTATGCCAGACACTCGTCCTCGTGCAATGCAACAAAGGTGCTGAGGGTGCATGAGCTGTTTGGCCGGCGATCAACCTTTATTCTTGCTTTAATGCTGCAAGCCAGATCTCAGCAGAGGTCCCATGTTCTAAAGCCCTAAGTGCCTGAGTGACCATGATTTTTTCTCGTCTGGCCCTGTTAGAAAATTTACAGAAGAGCCAAGACAATATTGCCAGACCGAGACGGAACAGAATTCCAAATAGTCCCACCCCCACCCATTCCTTGAAGTAGGAAAAAGCTGAGGAAATCCAGGAGGCGAATCCCGACGTCAGAGATGGGTCAAGGCGGGTTGAGTTAACGTGCATAATGGCGACTCTGAGTTCTCGTTAAAGATATGGCCGAGGTAGTCCAGCGAAGGCTGTCAGTAGCCGCGGTAGTTCCAACGATGACTGCCCACAGCTAGTTGCTCAGTTCGGTAGTCAAGTAGGTGCTGGCTGAAGGCTCGAGAACTCCTGGAGTCTTGGAAGGTCGAAGGAACCGGGCAGCCGGAAGGAAGAACGATTCCTAGCACAGCTGCAAGAAGGGATCTGTTCTCCTTGGTGGCTTCTTTTTATAAGAATCCTTTGAGAGCTTTGGAGTTCTGATAGGATCTAGGGCGTGTACTATCCTTTCAAGTAGTCTCAATTGATCCTTTTCCAGAGGTGGTCTCAGCCCAGCTTAGTTAATACCCTGTGTGTCAAGTTGACACCCAGGCTTAACTATCACAAGTCCACCCCTTGTCAACTTGACACCAAATCACATTTCCTTAGGCCATTAAAAATTCTCCAAATAGCTCCGCCTAACATAATATAGCTATCTACGTACAACCGCACACGCATTATTTTTCCAAGATCAATGACAATGCCCTTTGAGAAATCCTTAGTCTTAGTGTCCCATAACACAATATCATAATGTAGATTACAGCATTTCATCTCACCAGTTCTGTAACATAAACGGCATGGGCAGGGGGAACGTGGACATTATCCCCCATCTGTGCTCGGAGCGAGACTGGAGATTTCTCATCAGGATCAGCATTATCAGTCTTAATATCTGTGGCTTCATTTTCTTGGATATGGATGTTTCTTGTTAGCCGTTGTGGGATCCAAAATGGATGTTCTTCGCTCTGTGGAAAGACACATACAGCTCCCCTGGATCTAATTAAAACTGGATCCGGGCCTTTCCATTGATTAGTCAAAATATCTTTCCATTTTACTAACTCCTGTGGTCTCTGAGGTTCTGAGCAATGTCTGTCAGCGGCACTTCTTCCTGATTCATCTAAGTTGAGAAAGTTCAGAGTGAAAAGTGCCAAAGATAATGCTGCCTTTGGACCAGGAGATAGGGACGCTATGGGTCCCCCTTTTTGTTTAATTAGATAAGATTTGAGTGTCCGGTGGGTTCTTTCAATTATGCCTTGACCCTGGGGGTTGTAGGGCAGGCCAGTAATGTGTGTCACTTGTAGCTGTGAGCAAAATTGTTTGAATTTTTGGGAAGTATAAGCTGGTCCATTGTCTGTTTTTAGAACCTTAGGTTTGCCCCATGCACTCCATGCTTCAAGGCAATGTTGAATAACCTGAGAGGTCTTTTCACCTGAGAGAGAGGTGGCATGGATGATGCCCGAGTAGGTGTCTACAGAAACATGTATATATTGAGATTTCCCAAAAGAGGGGATGTGAGTCACATCCATTTGCCATACCTGCAACGGGGAAATGCCTCTAGGATTAACTCCAGTGTGGGGGATAGGCAAGAATTGGCAACAATTTTGACAATTAAGGACTATATCACGTGCTTGTTGTCTTGTTAAGGAAAAGTGTTTGCGCAACGTTTCAGACGTCACATGAAATTTTGAGTGAAACTCTTTGGCAGCACTCAGTGAGGAAGGAAGGGCCACGGCTATGAGCTTGGTGGCTTGATCTGCCAAGTCATTGCCTTTTGTCATGGGACCCGGAAGGCCTGAATGAGCTCTGATATGAACAATATATAAAGGATGACGTCTATTTTGGAGGGCCTCTTTAATTTGTGAAAAAAGGAATGCCACCCTACTAGTAGGTTTAATGAGACCTGCCGTTTCAAGCAGGCGGACTGCATTAACTACGTATAATGAATCAGAGACAATGTTGAGCGGGCCTGGAAATTGTTGAAGAACTTCAAGGACAATTAAGCATTCAACAATTTGGGGGGAGGTTTCAGAATACTGTCTGACGTGAGCAACCTCATTAACTATATAGGCTCCACGTCCCGTTTTTGAGCCATCTGTGTATAGAGCTGTAATGGCCATGGGATTTAGGCTTCGGGGGGAAGCAATGTGGTTGTCTCCTTCTAGTATATCAAACAAGGGTTTTAATTCTGTAGATGGGATCTTGAGAAAAGGTCTAAGCCAGTTGATATTGCCTAGCAACTTTTGGAAATCATTTAGAGTATGTAGATTATCCTACATACTCTAAGCCAATCTTGTAAACCTTTGTTTTTTTTTTTGTTTTTTTTTTTTTTTTTTCTGGGAGCTATAGCATTGTGGCATTCCTGTGAGGCTTGTTCAAAGATTATTTGTTCTATAAAAGGAGCTATAGTATCTGGATCACCAAAAATCTTTCCAGCCACATCCATTATCCTAGCCACATATTCAGAAAAAGGTTCTTGGGGCCCCTGTATAATTTTTGTAAGCTGATTTCCTGTTTCTCCCTCGTAAATTGGAAAGGCAAGGCTGAGTTTATGGCGAGTTTGGGTAATCGTGAAGCAGAGGGTGCAAAAGGAGGCGGAGCAGAAGGGACAACCATTAGAGGTCTTTCCTTCATAGGCTGTCTATGAAGAGGGCGCCATTCTTCTGGGTCATATGCGGCAGCCGCTTCTTCAAGCTCGGCCTCATCCTCTGTGTTTATCCTCGAATCTTCATCATCAGAGGAAGTAAAACTAAGAGCGGCAAGCTCTTGGGTTGGATATAACCTAGGTCTTGAAGTGGGGTCATATATGGGCTCCCACCATGAACCTGGTTTTTTGTTTGGGGGATTAGATGCATTATCTAGTTCTCTTTCTTTATCTTTGTCAGACTCTTTGGTAAGTTTGTTTTTACTCACTTTTCTTCTCTCCCTATCCTTATTAGGTTGTCTGGGAGGTCCTTTTTCACTTATGACGGTTTGGGGTTCTTTTTTACGCGTACCCATCCTCTCACTACGCTCAGATTCTGACATGTCCTCTTGCACTGTTTCTAAAGTGAGCTGTCCTGCCGATCGGGCCTTTTCGCAGTTTTCGTCTTCAAGACAGTTTTTTATCATTTTCCAAATAAGATCACAACAATAACGAAAACAGAAAACAAAGAGAGTGAAGGATATCAGGATTACTGTTGCAAGAATTTCAGGAAGCTCGATCATTTTGAATTAGGAAGGTGAAAGAGTGAACATACCTTTCCGAGGCGTAGTCTGCGCTACAGTTCTGAACCCTCCCTGTCACCAGGGGGTCTCCGACGGTGCGGACGATGTGGTTCCCGGGTTTCGGCACCAGTTGTTTCGCGCTGCTCGTCTCGCCAGCAAGAACGACGCAACACGATCAGGATCCTTCTGTAGCAAGCTTTAATGCATCTTGAGAGGGAGAGCACTAGCTTTCAGCACGGAGACCCCAACTGCCTAAACCGCCACCCTTATATAGGGATTCTGTCCCGTCTTGGACGTGGCAGCACCTGATTGGTAGTGGGCGTGTCACCCGAGGTGGCGTGATGGTCTCGCGATCAGGGCTAGAGCGGGAAATGGGCCTGGCGCTTGCGCATTGGCTTGTTTTGCTGAGAGGAGAAGGGGAACTGGCGCCATCTTAGAATGGCGGCATGCAGGGCGGCGCCCTACACCACTCGTCAACTGTTGGACATTTGGGTTGATTCCATGACTTTGCTATTGTAAACAGTGCTGCTATGAACATGGTCATGCTTGTGCTATCGAGGTGAACCTCTGCTGTATGGGGGGTTATTCCCAAAAGTGGAATAGCAGGGTCATATGGCATTTCAATCTTTAATTTCTTTAAGAATCTCCAGACGGTTCGCCAGAGTGGCTGTATGAGCCTGCATTCCCACCAGCAATGTAGGAGAGTTCCCCTCTCTCCACATCCTCTCCAGCATTTGTTGTTGTTTGTATTGTGGATTTTTGCCATCCTGACCGAGGTGAGATGATATCTCAAGGAAGTTTTAATTTGCATTTCCCTGATGGCTAAGGAAGTGGAGCATTTTTTAAGATATTTGTTAGACATTTTAATGTCATCCCTGGTAACATTTCTTTTAAGTTCCAGGGCCCATTTTTTAATTGGGCCATTGTTTTCCTTGGAGTTTAGTTTTCTAAGTTCTTTGTGCACTCTGGACAGTAGAGCTCTATCAGATATGTGGTTAGTGAAGATTTTCTCCCATTCTGTGGGTTGCCTTTGAGCTCGTGTTACAATCTCTTTATCTGAACAGAAGCTCTTTAATTTCACAAGGTCCCAACTGTTGAGAGTTGGTAGCAGTGACTGTGCCATTGGATGTCTGTTTAGGAAATGTTGGCCTAGCCCAATCAGCTCGAGGGAGTTCCCTATCTTTTCAACTATGGTTTTTATATTATGAACAGGAGGGATGGGGTTGGAGGGCCACACCAGACACAAGGAGAGAGGGGACCATGTTACAGCAGAGAAAATAGGCCTCCATCAAGGAATGCAAGTAAGTAATGTGACACCTGGTTAAGTTCACAGATGTTCATTCCTGATCATGTAGAACTGAGGGGGTATAATCTCACCAGAAGGGGAGGGCATATAATCTGGCAGATAAAAAGTAATCATTTTGCAAATGGGTGATTGACCCCTCCCTCACTGAGGTTTCCTACTTTTAGTACATCTACCCTTAAATGTACTATTATAACAAGACTCCAGTTTAACAGCTTTTTGTCTCTGACCAGGGGGTGACATACAGTGCCCAGCAGGATGGAGTGAAGGGCATTGCAGGAGCAGCAAAACTGCAAAAGAAAATCAAGAAACCACAATCCAGAACTTCAGAGACTCTATATCAACCACATAGAACTAGGCCAGCCTAATCTCTCCCCATCCTGAAGCTCAGAGACATTTGCGGAAGAGGGGGCGTAAGATTGTAAAGAGCAAAAGAATGGGAGGAGCAATGATTTGCAAGATTCTCCACACTAGTTAGGGTCGAAGCAATCATAATAGGACTTTGCATGCCCTGCGCAATGTCCAACACACTATTAACCTCACAAAGTCTAGCATCTGCTAAAGGCACCAAGATCCTTGGAGGCAAGGGATTGACAGCCACAGTAGTGTTGCTATGCTTAAGGAGAACACGAGAAAGGATTCAGGGAAATGCCACTGGGTCCTTGTACGTCATCGGAGAGGAGAACCAGAGAAGAGTTAGGCATACACAATAAAGGACTCTCTGGGAATTGGGGAGGAGGCACTGGGGGATGGGGAGGGAGGGGAGGGGGAGCAGGGGGTTCAGGTGAGGAGGAGGGAGGGAGGGAACTGATCTATCTATTAAGTTTGTATGAGCAGAAATAATAAAAAATATATTAAATATATATATTATATTGAGGCTACAATATTTATTTTTAGTGTTGAAAATTTGAAAAAGGGGAAAATTTAAAGGAGCTAAATATTCACGAATAGCAAAATTATTAAACTACATTCATTGAATCTATGCAATCATTGAAAATAAAATGTAAATTAAGAAATGAGTACTGTCTTATAAGATCAGGAGTGGAATAATTTTGTTTTATTAATGAGAAAAGTCATATCCTGATGAATATATAGATGTAGTGCAATATTTAACAACACAAACTAAATTTACAAACAGGTTATTTGATAACAAAAAATTTAAAATCCATTCTAATGTATGTGTGATTGAATGACAATTGGGGAAAAAAGTAGTGGACATGCCTTTAGGAATCATGTTTGGACCCTGACAATAGCAGAGAGCAAAAGGCACGCAACAAGGCAAAACATGCTGAGCAGTATTTCAGCATCCATTATATTTTCTTACTTCTTAGGAAGAAATGTTAATTTCTTACTGATACATAAAAGTTGTGCTTGCAGTGATCAGCATAAAATAGATAATAGATTGAAAACATTATTCTCTCTACCTAAAAGTACACCGTACCTTTTCTTAGTATTAAAAGAATATTAACATTTTCTAAAAATTATGTCCAAAAACAAGACAGTCAACATTAATTGAAACTCTGGACTTCAAAATAGTAGAAGCAAATACAAGAATGAGTTATATTTGTCAGGAAAGGAGATGGACTGCTCACAGTAAGAAATTTTTGTGATTTACTTCCCTAAGATTTGGAGGTTCTGATTGAAATTTTAAAAATTAACTGCATGATTTTGTACAAGAATGTGTGCCTATGTGTCTACTTTCAATGCAGTCCATAAAATGCATTCAGTTACATAACATATCTATTAGACATGCATTTTATTATTCTTTTTATTCATTGGTTAAAAAAATTTCTTGGATGAAAAATTAAACTGACAAGTCCTTCAAGGAGCTATTCCTTTAAATCTTTCTTTCAGAAGTACAAGACCTGGTTTTTCATCACAAAATCCCACACAGAACAAATAAATATCTAGGGAGCAGTCTTTCTGGCCTTGAAAGCTATGTCTGTATCAATTACTGTCATGAGTCACCTTTAGTGCTTCATTTTATAAGGTATTTACTTCTGTGCATACTGATTTCTGTCAAAGAATTCACTTTTTCGATAATAAAATACAAATGATATTGAATATCTTATAGGTTCCTAAGTGCATTCATTATGTCTGAAGGTCCAGAGAATAAGTCTACAGGTGAAAGACACCCTTGGAAAGAAAATGCAGTTTCTATGATGGCAATGCTTTAATCTCCCTTTCCCTTATATAACCAGAGGCATAGTGCAGCTCATTCTCAGGAATACTGACATTAAATGAATGGTGTTCTTCTTTAAAAAGAGAAGGAAAAGGAGGAGGAAGAGAATTGACAGATGAATGAGTGGATAGATAGCTACATAGAGAAATATATAAAGAAGGAATAGAAGGATCACACATTTAAAGGAAAGAGGGGAAAATAAGAAGGAAGGGAGAGAAAGGAGGAAGAAAGGGAGTAAAAAGCTATTCTTCTGTAAGTGCTATGACTTTCATATGTCTTTTGCTACTGGAATTAAGAACATAAGTATAAGTTTCACTTCTCAGTGAACACTACTTACCTGTAATTTATGAAAATCAGACATTATTTTAGTTATTTTGATAAACAAAGCAGGATATGAAAAAGTACTTCTTGTAGCTAATGACCAGTAGTGTAATAGTGGCATGACCATCAAGAAGATAACCAACAGCTTTCTGATTGAACTCAGGACCCACTTGTCAGAATGAAACACAATCAATAAGGAAAACCAGTCAATGAACCTATATGTAGGAAGAGAGTACACAAAACTTCTCTGTAAATAGCTACTATATACTCATAAATTTGAAGAGAACTTAGCATTCAGCCTAGAAGTTTTCTACAACAAAGGTAGAGAATCTCAATACCCTGTCAGGATAGAGCCTAGGGCCACTTGCAAAGTAGTGAAGTAAACAACGATGGCCAGCCATAATGGAAAATACTGACAACCTGACAAGACTCACCTAAAATCAGGACATCCTAATCTCTCCCCATCCTAAGGTTTAGGAAATTCAATATGCATGTAAAACTAAAAAAAAAAAAAAAGAAGAATGCACACAGTACATTTTAGAGAGAATTTGGTTTTTCAATCACACTTTCATCTAGAATGATGTTGTATGCCAATTGAAAATCTCTCCTGACCTTGTGCCATCAACTTCTTTATCTCGACTGGTTATTTTTTAACTTTTGTGGTATCTTTTATAAGTAACCAGTATGCGTAACAAAATGTGCCACTGAATTCTATGAGCTATGAAGAACACATTTCTAAAGGGAACATATGGAAATCTTGACTTATCAGAATCAGATACAACTTACAACTTGCAGTTAGCATATGCACTGGGAAGTCAATGGCACTTGAATTAAGCTCAATTTTAGGGCAAATATTTGCTGGGAATTGTTTGGTATAGAAAGTGCACATTTGGTCACAGAAATGTTAAAAAGGTATTTTTTGCTTCTTTATTAGAGTGCTGAGGATTAAACCCAAGTCCTCAGCAAACTCTCTACCATTCATCTACCTTGATTTGCTTGACTTTGAATGCTCTTTCACAGCAACAGTTAAGAGTAATCATTGCACATGGAAAATACAATCATTTTATGTTTAACAGCATTTTTAAAATTATTCGATTTCTGAAAGTTTGCATTTGGGCATATAGATTTTTGAATATTTCACTTTGCATTTTATTGAAGATATTTTCTTTCCACTATACCTCATACAGAACATGAAGTAAAGGGATTCCAAAGTAAGGGTCTTATTAAAGTTAAATTAAGCTTCAGGTCCTCTGAATTAAGCCCTTCCTGGTTAGAACTCATTCTGTACTTATCATACATTTGTCACTTTATTCCACTCTATAATGGTCACAAAATGTTTAAGATTTATGCATATCACACCTCAATCTAAAACAGTTTTGAATCTAGGTAGATGAATGGATAAAAAATTCTAACAATCACTGCCTAAAGACAATATTCCTCTATAGCCTACCACATTTATTTTTATTCCCTATGTTCATTAATTTCTTACCAAATTTCCTTAAAGTGCATATTTAAGTCTTTCACAAGTATTTTAGAATGTCTAAAACTTTTAAGATCTAAACTCTTACCTGGAAATCTTTTTCTGGATGTCACGTTCTCTTTTTTTAATATCATCTGATAAATCTAACCTATTTACTATTTACTTGTTCTTACTTTTATTCCCTTCTTCTCTGTTGAGAAAAATCATCAAAGTCTCTTGCCTCTTTACTTAGCCAGTTTTAAGAGGCTAATGGTGGCTGAAAACTCCTCTGAAGTATTGTTGAGCTATGTCTTAAACTTTATCACACCACACCCCTTTATTTCTATCTTGCTGGACCTCTACTTAATCACCAATAACACATTTCTAAATCATTTTCAAATATTTGAATCTTAACATTTTCCACTCACTCTGGTTCCTCTTTTTATCTTATAATAGCACTAACAGCATTTAGAAACTAGAGAGATGGAACATCTACAGGTAGAGCCTAATGCAAAATACTTCAAGATGAAAATTTTCAGGTGACACTAAATAAGAAAAAAAGTTCATCACAGAAGGATGCAAAATACTTCAAGATGAAAATTTTCAGGTGACACTAAATAAGAAAAAAGTTCATCACAGAAGGATTAGATAGCATACCTCTCATGATGGGGTTCTTCAGCTAAATTGAAAGGAAATGTCAAGAACACAATCACTAAAATGGTTTCAGTGGTTGCTTAAAAAGAATATAATCATAACTGAAAGTTTAAGTGTTTTCATGCAAATGCATAAACTGTTAATGGTTTACATGATATTACATTCCAAAGTGCATTGCCTATAGCTTATTGATATGTTATTCAAACATACAAACTTCATGGAAAGAAAGTCAGTACTCATGTCAGTAATATATCAGAAAGGACCAAAATCTACACATTAGGATTCTGCTGAGAATTTTAATTTTAGAAAAATAGTGACTGAATTAGTCAAGAACATCATTAAAACTTATGTCCTTGAAGCTGAAGATGTTTTATTTTTTCCATCGCTACGATAAAACACTTAAACAAAAGCAATTAAGGAAGGGTTTATTTTGTCTCACTAGTCTACCACTGGGGGAAAGTCACAGTGGCAGGAACTTGAGATAGCTAGTCACTCACATTCAATCTTCCATCAAGAAGATGAAAACAACAAGTACCTGCTCCATTTACTTTCTCCTTTGATTTCGCTGAGGACTCCAACCCACCCATTCACCAATGATACTCCTTTATAAAAATGTGAGTCTTCCAACTGAAATTAATCTAATTGACATAATCCCTCACAGGTATGCCCAGCAACTAATAATTTCTCAAAGATATGCATAGAGGATTATCCCCTATAGGATTCCAGATTTTGTGAAGTTGACAATTAACTTTAACCATTACAGGAAATGATAGAAGTGTTTTGATATTTATATAGAAAACACATCTGCTAATAGAAAAGGGATTTAAAACAGATTCACTTGGGGAAAGGTGAACATATTGCATTTGAGAATTTTATGGTCACGTTTGATGTATAGTAAATATAATTAATGTCACTGCAACTAGTCAATGAAATATTATCTTGTATTCATTTAAATATAAGAAAAAATTATCAGAGAAGTTAAATAGCAATTTCATATCACTCAAATCTAGGTTAAAAATCACAGTCATAATATCTTACCACATCTGCATAACTGAATAAGGATTGACACTGAAATACTTGACATCATGAGTGAAGGATTTTATCAAAATCCATTTCCTTCTATATAATACAGAAATAACTTATTATAAGTAGTAATCTTATGGTAGACTGCTCAATGAATGATAGGTACAAGATGTAGTAGAAATCTTTTGTTGATGGGCACAAAATGTGGTAGAAAGCTGCATGTCTGAACTCACACATCCTTATTCTTAACTTCACTATCAATCACTGAGAAATCTCAGAAGCAAAAGCTTCAAAGAAGTCAATCTTTAAATATGGGTCTTAAGACCTGTTATCTTGTTCAAGAAATTAAGGAATTAAAGCCTTAATCTTATACAGAGTCAATGCTGTCTATGAATGAGTGGAAGGAAATTCAGGATAGTACCGAAAGTAAATTGTGTTTTAAGCCTGTGAGCCTTGGAATCATATACAAATGCAAAAGTTGAATTTGGCAGTCATTGTTTTACTAATTGGTGGGCTAAAAATCAATTTTTAAAACATGTGAGAAGTTATCCCCCGAAGGAAAGACAATTCATAAAATCTGAATACCTTGCTTACTAAGTATCTCAGAGAATATAAAATAAGAAAAAACATTAAAAGCACATAAAAGTTGTGAAATTTCCAAACATTGCAAAATATAAAAGATGATTTGAAAAATAGCCAAGTGCTAATTCTCTGCTTAATAAAGCAATGTATCAAAAACAACGGTTTAAACTACTGGTTAAAATAAGATTAGACAAAATTTAAAAGAGGATCACTGAAATAAAAAATATTTTTGAGGAAATCACTGACAGGGAACGAGGGAGAGAGAGAGGAAGGAGGGTGAAAAAGAGAAAGAGAGAATGTAAAGGTCTAATGTATATGAATGAAAAATTTGAAATAATGGACATTAGAATTTCATAAAACAGAGTATAGAGTTAATGGAGAAAAACCAAGATTATCGAAGAAATGACAAAAGATATTACAAAGCACATGTGCTCATCTAGAGTGAGAATCAGAGGCCCAGGAAAGAATCTACTTAATGACCAAGGAAGCAGAATGCAGGATGATAGAACACCATGCTATCTGAGGCTTCTGTGGAGTGAAAATCATAACAAACAATGTGAACACTGGCAAATATGGAAACTTAGCAAGACTAAAATAACAGCTTTATCTGCAGCCTTGCAGAATGTTTAACTTTGCAATGATCTTTCAGTATGTGTTAGCCAATAGTTTGCGCAAAGTTGGCCCTGCATCTGAGAAAGGCAATTTTTGCAATAATGGTATATTTTTTGCTACACTTTAGTTAATATTTAGTTAAAGATTTGAGCATGTGAATTAAAATGGACCAATCAAGTGAACAGTGTGATCAATGATTCTGGAAACTTCTCTCCCCTTTCCACACTTCTATGTGACTCTATCCTTGTTGGTATTCACAATCATGTAGCAATAATGAAGAGATGATTTTTTCTAAAACTTTTATTCATTTATTTATTTATTAGTCTTTATTTATTTGTTTATTTGTGTGTGTGTGAGAGAGAGAGAGAGAACAGTGAAAGCTTGATTTTTACATAAGATGGACACAAAAAAAGGACACCAATATATTCTGTTTTCATCTCTTTTTTTCTGTTGGAGCTAGAAACTGGGAATAAGCATTTATGAGACTTGTTTCAGTTTTAGATTTTTTTAAGTGTTTTGTTTCCTCTACTGTTTAAGTGAAAATTTGTGGCACTATCAATTCAGAAATGTGGCACTATCGATTCAGGGAGATCCTAGCCTGGGCTCCTGGCTAAGAAAAGCCTGGACACGTACAGACATGCCCCGACATGTTCCACTAGAGAATCATGCAGGCAGAGGGATAGAACAACTAATGGGAAGCGACCATCTAATCTGCCCCTGCACTGGACACCTAGTAAACAGTTAAATGATTGGTGGCTGCCTCCCCCAGTGGAGGGATGGCAACACCTGATTAGACCCCTGGCCCTATATAAGCGCAAACACCTCCTTAATATATTGAATCTGCCTTTTTTACCCCACCCCGCTCCACTGGTCGGGACGCGAGTGCGCGCCTGGTCCAGCCGGGCCTCACCCCGCGACCTAGGTAAGTCTCCGCCCGTGCCCGCCCACCAGGATCACAGGTCAGCCCAAAGGGACCGGGCTCCAGAGACGAGGAGGACCTCCCCCTGGGCCCCGGACCCGCCCCAGCTGCCCTCGGGTTAAATAGCTCCACACCGACGCCCCCATCCTCCCATTCCCCACCCGGCTCAGCTGGTCCAGATGCGGGCGCGGTGCAGCCAGGCCTCACCCGCGACCTAGGTAGGTAAGCTCTGTCCCTGCCCACCCCCAGAACCCCAGGCCAAATAATTCAGTTTAGTGAAATTGAAAGATCTTAAGAGTTAAAACGACAATGCCAAAGTCAAAGTGCAAATCCATGAGAAGCAATACTCAAGTAAACAAATTTCCCACTGAAGAAATTAATCCCATAATGTTAGACTCCAACCAGAACAAACCCGCGGAAAAAGGCCAAGAAAACCTGACCCAGGATAACGACTTTCAAAATATGATCATTACCATGTTCAATACTATGAAAGAGGAAATCCGGGAGGAATTACATAATCGAATCAATCCCTTTGAAGAGGAACACAACAGACATTTGGAGGAGTTGAGAAAAACAGTGCAAGAAACAAAAACTGGCACAGAGCAGTTAAAACAGACTCAAGCAGAGTTTAAAACTGAGCTACAAGACAAGTTATCTTCAACCCAAAACTCCTCAGAGAGTCTTATCAACAGAACTAACGAGGCAGAAAACAGAATTCAGACCTTGAAGATAAAGTGGGAGTACTAACCAGCTCAATGGAAAAGGTGGTTATAAGCCAAAAAGATACTTGAGAGAAATATCCAAGAGGTATGGGACACCCTGAAGAAGCCTAACATGCATATTCATGGAATACCAGAGCAAGAATCCCAAATAGCACCCCTGAGGAAATTTTTCAAATGATCATCAAGGAAAACTTTCCTCATCTAAAAAAAGAGAGGCCCATCCATATACAAGAGGCATTCCCCACCCCAAACAGATACGACCAAAACAGAAGCATGCCACTGCAAATAATAGTTAAAACACTCCACATTCAAGATCAAGAACTGGTGCTGAGAGCTTCAAGGGAGAAAAAACAAGTCACTTTTAAAGGTAAACCTATTAAAATAACAAATGACTTCTCAGTCGAAACAGTAAAAGCAAGAAGAGCTTGGAGAGACATACTTCAAGTATTGAATAAGCAAAAATGTCAACCCAGGCTGATTTACCCTGCAAAACTATCAGTCATGATTGAGGGAGAAAGAAAAATTTTCCAGCACAAAGACAACTGGAAGGGATACATGTCCACCAAACCAGGCCCTCAAAAAATGCTAGAAATGATACTCAAGTGTGAAGAAAAAAACAGGCATATCCAGGAGAACAGAAGGCAAATATAACACCATTAAAAGCGCAGCAATATACTTATAAAAACTACTAAACATAATAAATGTCTGGAATTCAAAATAGTTTCTCCATTATAACACTAAATGTTAATGGAATTAATTCACCGATCAAGAGACACAGATTACAAACTTGCATTAAAAATCACAATCCATCAATCTGTTGCCTGCAGGAAACCCATCTCACCACAAAAGATAGGCACGCTCTAAAAATAAAAGGCTGGTCAACAATTCTACAACTAAATGGAAGCAGAGAAGAGGCAGGGGTAGCCATTATGCTATCAGACAAAGTGGACTTCAAACCAAAGAAAATTATAAGAGACACAAATGGATACTACATTTTAGTCACAGGTATAATTCACCAGGAAGACTTCACAATACTGAACATATATGCACCCAAAACGGGCCCTCCACATTCATTAAGAAAACCCTACAGTGTCTAAAGCAAGAAATCAACCCCCAAACGATAATTCTTGGGGACTTCAACACCGCCCTCTCAACATGGGATAGATCAACAGGTCAAAAGCTTAACAGAGACACTTTGGAACTTAATCAAACCCTGAAAGAAATGGATCTTACAGATCTCTATCGAACTTTTCACCCACGTACCAAAGAATACACATTTTTCTCAGGAGACACGGAACTTTCTCCAAAATAGATCACATACTGGGCCATAAAACGAATCTACACAAATACAAAAAAGTTGAAATTCTAACCTGTGCCCTATCAGACCACCACGGCATAAGCTGGACATCCACAACACATCAAACAAGAGAAAATACACTAACTCCTGGAAACTTAACAATATGATGCTGAATGAGAACTGGATTCAGGAAGAAATTAAAAAGGAAATTCAAGATTTCCTGAAAGTGAATGATAACAAAAATACAACTTACCAAAATCTCTGGGACACAATGAAAACTGTTCTAAGAGGTAAGTTCATAACTCTTAATGCCTACATCAAAAAAATGGAAACATCAGAAATAAACAACTTAACAATGAAGCTTAAAGCTTTAGAGAAACTAGGGCAATCTGATCCCAAAAGTAGTAGAAGAGAGGAGATTAGCAACATAAAGGGAGAAATATCTGAAATCGAGATTAAGAAAACAATAGAAAAAATCAACCAGTGAAAAAGCTGGTTCTTTGAAAAAATCAATAAGATTGATACACCCCTAGCTAAATTAACCAAAATCAGGAGAGAGAAAACCCAAATTAACAAAATCAGAAATGAACAGAGTTATCACTACTGATACCCAAGAAATCCAGAGAATTATAACATCATATTTCAAAAACTTATACTCTGTGAAGTTTGACAACACAAAAGAGATGGATGAATTTCTAAGTAAACACAACTTACCTAAATTGAATCAGGAAGTTGTGAATTATTTAAATAGTCCTATAACATATAAGGAAATTGAGGAAGTAATCTTGAATCTTCCCACCAAAAAATGTCCTGCACCAGATGGATTCAGCACAGAGTTCTACCAGACATTTAAGGAGTTAATAATACCAATACTCCTTAAACTGTTCCATCAAACAGCAAAGGAAGAAACACTACCAAATTCCTTCTATGAAGCTAATATCGTTTTAATCCCAAAACCTAATAAAGATTCACTTAAAAAAGAAAACTATAGGCCAATCTCTCTGATGAACACAGACGCAAAGATTCTCAACAAAGTCTTAGCAAATTGAATTCAAAAACATATTAAAAAGATCATTCACGGAGACCAAGTAGGCTTCATCCCTGGCACACAAGGTTGGTTCAACATACGCAGATCAATAAATGTAATTCATCATGTAAACCAGTCCAAAGTCCAAGACCACATAATACTCTCGATAGATGCAGAAAAAGCATTTGACGAGATCCAACAGCCTTTTATGATCAAAACGCTAGAGACAGTAGGAATGGAAGGAACCTTTATCAATATAATAAATGCTGTATACAACAAGCCCACAGCAAGGATTATGCTCAATGGGGAACAATTGGAAGCATTCCCACTTCGATCAGGAACTAGACAAGGCTGTCCACTCTCACCACTTCTATTCAATATTGTACTTGAAGTCTTAGCTGAAGCCATAAGACAAGAAAGGGACGTAAGAGGGATTCAAATTGGCAAGGAAGAAGTCAAGCTATCCCTATTTGCAGATGACATGATCTTATACCTGAATGATCCCAAAAACTCCACCAGGAAGCTCCTGGAACTAATTGAGAAGTTCAGCAGGGTGGCAGGATATAAAATAAATGTGCAAAAATCAGAGGCCTTCCTATATGCCCAGAATGAAAGAAGTGAAAAAGCCTTGAGAGAAACAATCTCATTTACTATAGCCCCTAAAAAAAGAAATACCTTGGTATAAACCTAACCAAGGAGGTAAAAGACCTTTACAATGAAAACTTTAAAAACCTAAAGAAAGAAATTGCTGAAGACACCAGAAGGTGGAAAGACCTCCCATGCTCCTGGATTGGCAGAATCAACATCGTAAAAATGACCATCCTACCAAAGGCAATATACAGATTCAATGCTATACCAATCAAAATCCCAAAGCAATTCTTCAAAGAAGTTGACCAAACAATCTCAAAGTTCATATGGAGGCACAAAAGACCCAGGATAGCAAAGACAATCCTGAGTAACAAAAACACTGCTGGAGGTATTGCCATACCAAACCTAAGTCTATACTACAAATCCATAGTTATAAAGACAGCCTGGTACGGGCTCCAAAATAGACACACAGATCAATGGATAAGGATTGAAGACCCAGATATAAGCCCACAAAGTTACAGCCATTTGGTCTTTGACAAAGGGGCCCAAAGAATCCAATGGAAAAAGAACAGCATCTTCAACAAATGGTGCTGGCAAAACTGGATCTCCACATGCAGAAGATTAAAGCTGGACCCATACTTGTCACCATGTACAAGACTTAATTCCAAATGGATCAAGGACCTTGATATCAGGCCAGAGACTATAAAAACTATACTTGAAAGGATAGGGAACTCCCTCGAGCTGATTGGGCTAGGTCAACATTTCTTAAACAGACATCCAATGGCACAGTCACTGCTACCAACTAACAACAGTTGGGATCTTGTGAAATTAAAGAGCTTCTGTTCAGATACTGAAATTATAACACGAGCTCAAAGGCAACCCACAAAATGGGAGAAAATCTTCACTAACCACACATCTGATAGAACTCTGCTGTCCAGAGTGCACAAAGAACTTAGAAAACTAAACACCAAGGAAACCAATGGCCCAATTAAAAAATGGGCCCTGGAACTTAAAAGAAATTTTACCAGAGATGAAATTAAAATGTCTAACAAATATCTTAAAAACTGCTCCACTTCCTTAGCCATCAGGGAAATGCAAATCAAAACTTCCCTGAGATATCATCTCACCCTGGTCAGGATGGCAAAAATCCACAGTACAAACAACAACAAATGCTGGAGAGGATGTGGAGAGAGGGGAACTCTGCTACATTGCTGGTGAGAGTGCAGGCTCATACAGCCACTCTGGCAAGCCGTCTGGAGATTCTTAAAGAAATTAAAGATTGAAATGCCATATTACCCTGCTATTCCACTTTTGGGAATAACTCCCCATGCAGCAGAGGTTCACCTCAATAGCACAAGCACCACCATGTTCATAGCAGCACTGTTCACAATAGCAATGTCATGGAATCAGCCCAAATGTCCAACAGTTGACAAGTGGATAAGGAAACTGTGTTACATCTATACAATGGAGTACTACTCAGCCATCAAAAATGATGAATTACTGGAATTTGCTGGGAAATGGATGTCATTAGAAACAATTATATTAAGTGAAGTATCCCAGACCCAGAAAATTAAGCGCCGTATGTACTCCCTAGTAGGTGGCTCCTAGTACCAAACCCACCGAGCCCACCTAGAGACAGTAATTGCAAGGATTATGAACAGGAGGGATGAGGTAGGAGGGCCACACCAGAAACAAGGAGAGAAGGGACCATGTTACAGCAGAGAAAATAGGCTTCCATCAAGGTCCCAAATAAGTAATGAGACATCTGATTAAGTTCACAGACTTTTGTTCCTGATCATTTACTACTGAGGGGGTATGGTCTCGCCAGAAGAAGAGGCCATATAGTCTGGCAGATAAAAAGTAACCATATTGCAAATGGGTGATAGACCCCTCCCTCACTGTGGTTTCCCACTTTTATTTCATCTACTTTTGAATGTGCTTTTATCACAAGACTCTAGTTTAACAGCTTTTTGTCTCTGGCTAGGGGGTAACATAAAATGCCCACCAGGATGGAGTGAAGGGCATTGCAGGAGCAGCAAAACTGCAAATGAAAATCAACAAACCACAATCCAGAACTTCAGAGACTCTATATCAACCACCTAGAACTAGGCCAGCTTAATCTCTCCCCATCTTGAAGCTCAGGGAAATTTGCGGAAGAGGGGGCGGTAAGAGTGTAAGAGCAAAAGGATGGGAGGAGCAATGATATGTAAGATACTCCATACTAGTTAGGGCTGAAGCAATCCTAATTGGACTTTGCATGCCCTGCGCATTGTCCAACACACTGTTGACCTCACAAAGTCTAGCATCTGCTAAAGGCACCAAGATCCTTGGAGGCAAAGCATTGGCAGCCACAGCAGTGTTCCTATACCTAAGGGGAACACGGGAAAGGGTTCAGGGAAAGGCCACTGGGTCCTTGTATGTCATCGGAGAGGAGGGCCCAGAGGAAAATCAGGCATGCACAAGAAAGGACTCTCTGGGGATTGGGGCGGGAGGCACTGGGGGATGGGGAGGGATGGGGTGGGAAGGGGCAACAGGGGGTACGGGGGAAGGAGGCAGGAGGGAGGGAACTGGTGTACATATTAAGTTTGTATGAGCTGAAATAATAATAAAAATGTATTAATAATAAAAAAATAAATTGAATCTGCAGCAAACTCATCCACTGCTTGCTTCTCACCTGATTCCCAGGTCTGGGTGGTGACCCCGCTGGCTTGCTTGCTTGCCTGGAGCCCTGAGGCTTCACCATTTCCCCCTCCTTTCTCCGGCTGGCCCAGCAGTGATTTGGCAACAAAAATTTACATTATTTATGCTATTATAATTTATCATAAAAATGTTCTGCTCTATATCCAACCAAACCATGAGAAACTATAAAGAAATCAGCTTTCCTACTCCATCTCCCAAAGAAGGGGACAAAAATGTGACTTTCATAATGGTTGAAAAGCATTCTGAAGTATGAAATTTCTTAAAAGCAAATTACATTCCTTTATTCCATAGAAATATACAATTAAACTCAAGGTAAAATTGTTTTGTATCCTCAATATATGTCAGAAATATGATTCATGTCAAATGTCAATGTTAAGGCATCACATCATACATATTCACCCTATGTAATATATGTGCCTATTACTAACAACATTAGATGATTTATGGGGCTTTCTTGGTGAAAATAAGTGAAAAAGTATAACATGATTCTTAGTGGCCACATGGTATTCATGTGTAGAGTCATTAAATGTAGTTTTAATTTAAAAGCTGTACTGTCTGTGAATTCCAGGACTAATGGCTTCCAGGAGAAGATATTCTAATTTCAGAAATTTAACTAAGAATAATTTATTATAGAGAAGAAGTGCCATATATCTATTTTGTGTTGCTATAACAAATTACCTGTGACTGGATAATATGTAAAAATATGTAAAAAATGCAAATTTGTTTCTCACAGTTCTGGAGGCCGTTCAAAGAGGTTTCTAGACATCAGATTTATTGTTTATAAGGTAGCAACAACAGAATTTGCCTACTGTAAAATGTTTCATATCTTTTGAAAGTTGATTGTTGAGATATGAATGCAAAATTTACTTGTAGGGGGCTGGAGAGGTGGCTCAGGGGTTAATCCTCTGCCTTGCAGGCAGAAGGTCCTGAGTTCTGATCCTAGATCCCAAGTATAGACGCTGGGAGGAAGCAGGGGCGGCCTGCATTTCTGGTCCTGGTAGGGCGGAACCTGTGAATCCCGGGGCGAGTAAACAAGGAGGAGGTTGGAGGTGTTCCATGGTGGTTCCTGAATTCGTCCGTGGTTCTACACACACACATATGCATACACACACATACATACACACGTGCACACATGCACACACGCACAATTGACTAAAATAATAAATAATAATAAAAAATTTTTTAAAAATTTCCTGGTAGTCTCTGTTTCTGAATAGTTGATTGCCAACCGGTAACTGTTTCCCAAAGATTGTGGGGCTTTGCTGAAGTAAACCCATCACTGGGACAAGACCTTGAAGTTTTGAAACCAGACCTTACTTCCTGTCTGTTCTTTGCTTCCTAGTAACTATTGCAATATATCCAGCATCTCATGTTAGTGTCTCTCTGCCTTCTGGCCATTGTGTGTTATACCCCCTAGAATGCTTGCCAAAATTAACTCTTCCTCACTCACATTGTTTCTTGTCTGGAATTTGTTTAGAGCATTGAGAAAAGTAATTAATAATAACAGGACAACTGTCTTAAACTTTGCAACAAAATACCTGATCCAAGTAACACAAGCAATAGCTTTCTCATGATTCTAGGTTAGTCCAGCATTATGAGGAAGTCAGAGTGGCAGCACCAGGAAGCAGCTAGTCACTTCATATCCATAGTAATAGCAAAGAAAAATGAATAAATGCATGTATGATTACTTGCTTGTTCTCTCCATATTTACAGTACCCCAAGTGGTTTGGGTATTCACACATAATTTATAAATCAAAACAGTCCTTTACAGACATGCCCATTGGCCAACCTTAATCTAGAAAGTCTCAAGTGGACATTACTAGCACACTGAATATTAAAATACCTATTTTTCTTGCTAACACTATTTTTCTTCCTAGCAAAAATTTTTATTTATAGTATAGAACTGCAATGTGGAAATTAAAAATGCAGACCTCAAATATTTCAAAACAAATAAAGTGAAACTAATTAACTATATTCATATTTCCTTTCTTACATGTGCCACTGTCAATGTGCCACTGTCTTTCATCTAGTGATGATTCAACTCTGATGCAGATAGTAGTGGTCATAGATAGATGAAGCCTTTGGCAGTTCTTCTCCCGTGTTATGTTCTCTTCTTAATGGAGTGCCAAGCAACATCAGGTACACAGAACACACCCACCTATGACTGATAGAATGGTCTGCTTTCTCTAAGGTTTGACAATGAAGTCTCATTACAAATTAAGTATTGACAGCTGAGGTGTGTACAAGCATGCTTATAGACGCAGAGCAGCTTCAGAAGCACAGGCTCCACTGAAAGGCATTTTGCATCTTGTTTTGTGGAAATGAAGTTCGGTATAGTTGGGGTTGCTTTGATTCTCTTTCATTTATAGACTATTAAAGTAAGTTGTTAATTTATTCACTTGTTACTTCTGAGAACATCTCACCTACTACACCTTATTTGAAGCACTGAATAAGACATTTTGGAGCCCTCAGAGTTAGCAGTGGGCATAATGTAAGTGCAAGAAATGCTCATTTATGGCAACAAACAGAATTGAATCTCAAAAGTGTATCGATTCATTTATTGTATAATTAAGAATTTTATAGGTGTTATTTTTATCTAGTTTATAATAATTTCTGTCTAAAAGGCAATAATAATTTTTTTCATATGCATATTTTACTTGTAAAAAAATTTAAATGAAATAAAGCAAAGGGTAAAATTAGAAAGTCTTACAGCTTGTATGAAAGCTTTTCCAAATGCTCTCTGTGTGAACGAATGATCTAATATAAGTTTGGAAGTCCTACTCTGAGAATCTATGGTAAAAAGTGATATGTGGCTATAAAATTGATAGGAATTAATTATTGAAATATGTGTTATAATAAGAAAAAAAAGAAAAGAAGTTTCAAAGGAAAAGAACTCTCCTTGGAGAGATTTCCAATCTATAATGAAATTCTATCTCAAAGAAAAACACTGGAGACAAAGCTCAGTCATAGATACCAACCTCCATATACAAGACCTTAGTTTACAATAGTAAAAATGTGGGAGAAATGTACCATTACTACTAATAGAGACTAAAAATTCCTCAAATAGTTATCCACAGCAAAACCTACTTTATTGACACAGATATCACAGCCCTCCAGTATAGAACACATTCTTATTAATAATTCAATGAGAACATATCCTAGCATCACACATTTTGCCTCTCTACACTCAGGGGAATTATCCTCAAGACCTTAATATGTCTTAATATGTTTTGTTTTAGACAGTTTCATACTCATAAGACAAAGCAACTTCAGATAAAAATCATATGCATATCACTGCAGCTTGACTGTCACCAGAGACTGACCTCAGTCCTGCTCTTGATCATTCCTTTGCCTTAGTTACCTTTCAGCACACCATAGTCCAGTAAGTCAATTATATTACTTTCAAGGAATTGTTTCAAATCAATTACAGGTTGAAGTTAAACATTGTATCATTTACTCCAGCAGAAGCTAGAAGTGATCTAAGTCATGTTCTTCATGGAGGTCAAGAGCTGCTGCTTGCAAGCTCAAGAGCAGACAAACTCACTCAAGCAAGATAGCGCTAACTAACCTCAAATCACCCCTTATGACTACCTTCCTCCAGCAAGACTCCCCTTCCTAAACGTGCTATGACCTTTCCCAAACAAGTAAAGATTAAACACATGAGCCTATGGTGCACAGCTCACTTTCAAATCATGACATTCTACCCTTGGCATCCCACAGTCTCATTGCCATCTCATTATGCAAATTGAGAGCAGGCTTTGATGAGCTAATGGAACAATTCTCTTTAACAAGAGCTGACATTTTCCTCTCTGCCTCTTCCTGATTCAACTCTTCAAATTTCCCTTTGCATTTTTCATCATCAAACCTCACAGTTTTGGCTTCTTTCTGGCTGATTGCTTGTTCTTTTTCCTCACAACACTGAGCCAGAGTACTAAAAAGTAGCCAGGCTACAATGTCTAAACTGCCTAATCTTGAAACTTCTTTTGCCAAACACTCAAATTTAACTTCAGGCAAGCTCTCAGGATGAGGGCAAAACTTCACCAAACTCTCTGCCAACATATGGCTCCATTCACCATTCTTATATTTTCCAACACAGTCTCTGCTCTCCTCTGGACTTTCACAAGCTGGGTTTCCACTGTGTCTATCTCTAACAACATCACTCTCTCCCAAGCTTTCACAAGAGTGGCCCATTTGCAAGATGCAAAGATGTTCCCAGCACGAAGTCCTAAAATTCTTCATATTTTTCCAAACAAACAGTTCCAAACACATACTAGCCACATCTTGGTGGCCAAGGCCATAATTGTATATTTATTATCAAGGTTTCTCAGCTTCACAAAAACTTTCTGGCACTGGGTTTACAGTCTCACAACAACACCACACTTTTCCAGCACCAATTTTTATATTGTTTACTCTTCTGTGTTGCTGTGAGAGACCACTGAGGCTACATCGGTTTAAGAGGAGACTTATTCAACTTATATTTCCATAGGGGAGATACAATTCTTCATGGCGGAAACTGTGTGGCTGATTGGCAGAGGTGAAGGTAATCTAAGCCATGTCCTTCATGGAAGGTCAGAGCTGCTACTTGTAAGTTCAAGAGCCAACTCACTCAAGCAGGGTGCAGCTAAGTCACTTCAAGGCGCATCCCCTGTGACTGCCTTCCTCCAGCAAGACTCCACCTCCTAAAGGTGCCATGATTTTCCAAAATAACTAAAGATTCAAATACATGAGCCTGTGGAAGAAAACTCATATTTCAAACCATGACAAGCATGATAAACACATTGCTTTGATACTCATGTGTATCTTTTTCATCCAAAATTTGCCATTACTACCTAAGTTTACAAAGGGTGTGGATACAGTATTCTTAAATTTTTTTTCATCAAAATGTTTATTATAAAAGCAATTTTTTCAGACAAAAAATACTTTCCCCCTTTTCTGTGATCTAGAATAAGTCACAGAAGTCTGTTTCATGGTAACTCAAAGTCATCAAGTTGTTGTTGTGGACTGAAAGAAAGGAAATACAGAATATACATGCTATCTGGTGCACAACAACAAGGAGAAACTCTCCAGTTTGTCGTTCTGTAAACTGCAATAATCACATCCAATTTCTTTCCAGTGGTCCATTCTTCATATTAGGGATAGGGCTTACTCTGTTTACTAATCCACACAACTTTATGTCCCTCTTACAGGCAAAATACACTACTGATTCAAACATTAATTCTGTGGTAATTATTTTCAATTTTCAACTTCACATGAAAGCTGAGTCTCTGGGGATACCTAGGAGAAATTTTCTTAAAGCATATCTGGGCAATTCTGTAGGAGATGGTCCTAATTATGTTATCAATAAGGGAATATCAAGTCCTTAACAAATGGGACTATTTCATAGTCAGGTGAATCAAGAGAGAGAAGAGTCAGCTAGAACTGGCAAACTATGAAACTAAAAGCAAATAAGAAGCATTGATCTTTGACCCTTCTGCTTTTGACTGGTTCCTTTGACTCCTGCTGCTGATATCTCCTGCAACAAAGAACAGTAAATGAGAATTGTGACTATAAATAAAAACTCTAGCACCCCTAAATTGTATAGACCAGTTATTTATTACAGAAACAAAGTTGTTAAGAAAAGACAAACTGTGACATCCAAAGCCTCTATTAATATCTAAATTTGATCTGGGTTACACCTGAAATAAGAGTCACCTAGTAATGAATTTCTTCTCAGCTGTCAATCTGTAAAACAAGACAAATTATGTATGAACAAAATAAATAATAGAATAGAGATAAGGAAGATACCTTTTTTAAAAATGAATAGGAAGTGTTCAAAGAAGGAAAGGGTATGTCAATGTCGTACTAACAAGTACTAAGTTTAGCCAGGCAAATACTAACAGAGAATAAGAAAGAAGAATAATCTTTCGCCTGATTTCCCATTTTCTAGATTGGCTGAGGTCTTAGTTTGGAACCATTGAAGTCCCATTTCATTCCTTACCCAGACAATCTAACTATTAAAGTTCTTCTCAGTATACTAACTTCCAAGAATTTGATTGGCTCAAGGCCATCTAGGTTGATGACACAAAGGGGATAAAATCTACATTCTGAAATCATAGAGAAGCTGTTGTAAATCTGGGAATCTTTGGGATCACTCTTTCCACTAATCATAAATGAATGTGTTACTTGCCAATATCAGAGGATCTAAGAATCAGAACATTTTCCTTCACTTCACCTCAATTTTTTCTAAAGCATACTGCTTACATTAGACCATCAAGATTGCTGGTTTAAAAATCCATTTTCTTAGTTTAAATCATAATACATCAAAATATATTGTGACACCAAAAGTTTACTTAATTTCTCACTTAATTCTTTACCATATTAAATCTGATAAATTACCACTAAGACTGTAGAAATAAATACAACCAATGTGTATTTAGAAGATTTTAACTTTTTCTAAGAATACATTTTAAATTTACATTCATTTTGAAATATGAACAAAACTAAAGTTAATTCTCTGCTTACTCCATGGCCTTCCTGATATCATCCTTTGCTCCTCACAAGGTGTTTTATAATTCCTTGCTCTTTCATGATGTCTTCAATTTCCCCTTGCTTCCCCTTGTTCCACTACATGGCAGTGAAACCAGATTCTGTATCTGTGAATCTGCATTTGGACTAACCATCAAGATTTCTCCTAAGGACTGCTTTAGGAATAAACATGCAACTCAATGCCAGCTAACAAGACATCAGACTTGTCTTCCATGAGACATCCAGGAGCCAGTATAGGTAATATGGTCTTGTCCTGGTGTTTTTATGATTGGATGAAATAGTTTTTACATGGGATTTTTACTGAAAATGTTGTAAAAGCTTTAGGATAATATGTTAGCATAAAGGAAGCTATATCCAGAATCTTCCTACATTCAGTTTCAGTGATATTTTTGTCACTAAAACAAACATGATTTCTGAAGAATTAACCTTTTTCCAAAACTACAGATAATATTACATTATTTATGTATATTTGGATGATAGCCATAACTTTCAGAGATCAGGGTGGTGGCACCAGCTAATTCTTTTTTACTCTAGCCTAATTCTTTTCATTTGTTGATTATTTTGTTATTTTTTTGATGCTGTTATTATCTTGCATTAAAAGAGAAACACTATATGTATATTAAACATAATATTATTGTATGTTTGTGGCATATTAATTTGGGAGAAGGAAAACAAAAAATATAATAATGGGATATCAGTGATTTTTAAATAAATATATTAAGTATTTAAAAATGACAATATTGTATTGCATGGTTATTTTTTAAAAACCTCAAAAATTTTGATATTAAAGAATAAATGAAAGAGCCCTGAAAACATTGCTTTTTTAACCAGCAATCTTATAATCAAGATATTTTGTCTGCAAAGACTATGTTCCTACTAAATTATGCAACTTGGATGAGATAATATAAGTACTTTGCTATAACAGCTAAAATTAGGTGATATAAGGAAAAGAAAAGAAATTGTCAGTAGACAGGTTTAACCTTTTTCAAAATGTGACACTGAAAAAGTAGATTTCTGCTATCCCCAGGTTTCCCATCTCCAATTCTCCCCATGAATATTCAGGTATCAGCATAGCCTTTACTTTTTTAGCATGATTTCAAAGCTAGTTCTGTGCTTACAAATAGCAGGATATAATGTCCTGGGCCATAAAAAAGAAAATCAATAAGAGGAAGGCAAAACAACAACAAAAAGCCCAGGAATGTTTTTTGAAGACTGTTGAAAGATATAACCCATGGAGAAGCAAACATCTCAAAAAACAATCATTTCAATACCTAGAAGTACTTTATAAAAATTATAGCCTTGGGGCTGGAAGACAGCTTAGTGGCCAAAGTCTTTGCCTTGCAAGTAAAAGTATCTGAGTTCTGATCCCTGGATCTCTTTTCAAAAGCAGGCAGATATGGCAATCTGGGTATAATTCTAGCTCTGGAAAGCAGAGCCTAGAAATTCCCAGAGCAATCCAGAATAGCCCTAATGGCATGTTTTGGTTTTAATTAAAGACCCAAGTTTACCACAATAAAAAGGAACAATTTAGAATAATTCTTGGACCATTACAAGCATAGACACTCAAGTGCCCACTTCTACATATGGCCACACACATGTATACCCACCATGTACAAAAAATAGCAATTTTTAAAAGGTTATTAATTTTAGAGTAAAAAGAATAAAAAACGAAGAGTTAATAAGATACCTATAATGATTAATTTAGGAAGTGTATTTGAAAAAGGCTAGGAGACATTTTCCCTCTGATACTTCTGCCAGAAGTAGGCAATAGCAGTTTGTGTACAAAGACCATAGCACTGAAACTGAAGATGGAGTCTACAGTAAATATTGACACAGGAAACATGGAAAGTCCCCAAGTCCTGCTCTGACCATTAGCAACACTTTCATAAACATTAACATCCTGTGGAAATGCATCACTGACATTACTATAGCTAGGCCTAATGGGATCTATAGACCAAACACAGGAAGCAGAAAACACTGCCACTGTTCCACAGCTAGCAAAATGAAAGAAATAAACAAGCACAATTTTTACTGTCTGCAGGCTTTCCCACAACCTTAGTGTTTACCTTGCTATCCTGATAGGTACCAGAATAGGATCAGCAGGAATTGAGTCATGCTGGGTCAAGAGGAGATCTTGGAAAAGCCAAAACCAAGTCAAGTTTATTATGGAATCTAATCCCTTATATACCATGAAACCAGAGGGTGATGTCTATACACTGTGCAGAGGGATGATGTTAATAGTGGCAGACAGACTACACACATTCAAGGTCAACAATAGGTGGGGCCATTACCAACAATACAGCCCTGACAATTCTTAAACATGTTAATATGCCCTAATGGCCCCATTAATTGGGGAGAAAGAACAGGCTACTAAAAGGTCAACAATGTGGTGATACATTGCAAGAGTAAAGCTCTGAGTCCATCCTTTAGATGTGCTAATTAATGTCTGGCTTGCTTTCAAAAAACAGGAAAAAATACATAAAAAACACTTCTTCCCTCCACCCCATTTCAAGGTAGGACAAGATCCATCTCTGTAAGACTGCAAGAAATGGCCCCGGCATCTATCTTCTAGAAATGGGGATCTTGAGCTTCCTGGCAACTGCTATGAAGAAATTTGAAGTCATGAGAGATAAAAATAAAGTCCAAAACATTTTAACAATAAACAAGGAAAATTAGATTATATATGACAGATTTTGCTCTATCAAAACTGGATAATAGAATACAGTAAAGCAATATCTTCGAAACACTAACAAAAGACAAAGATCTTCAAATAAGAATTTTATACCCAAGTTAAAATAAAAATAGAAGATGTTAAAAGTATTTTATATTATGCAGTGATTTAGAGAGTTTAGCACAGCCAGAACCTGGGAGAAAAAAATCACTTGAGAATTTTAAATTTAATGGGTAAAGGGATGAACAGGATACAAAAGCAAAGTAAAGGAAAGGAAAGAAAAGGAAACAAACAAAAAAACAAAGAATTTTTTGGTTGAAAAACAGAATACTTAAAATATTTATTGCTAAATGGTTATTTTTCTGTTTATTTAAATGATGGAAGGGAAAGAATATTTTCTGCAATCAAATAAGTAGAAGTAAAAATCAGATGGGAAGAAAATCAAGTATCTATGAGAACTTGCTATATCATTTGGCTTTATTAAAAAATTAAGAGAATGAGCCCTGTGGTGTATCATGGTGGCTTTCAATTACTGAGTTGACCACATACTGTCAAGCCTAGATAAAATAAGAGATTCCACAGAAAGTAAATTTACTGCAAATCCCATAATATAAACAATGCATGAAATAGATGCAATGCCCAGAAGAAAAGGAAAATATGAATAATAATCATTATGACAGATATCAGCTTGATCTGTGTTGTTGATACATCTATCAATCACACTCCTGTATTAAACCACTTCAGAGAGTAAGACCATTGTTGAGCAGTTAAAGAGAATATACGCATACACAAACACAAGTGAATATACTGTTGGGACTGAACTCCCACTCAGAAGATGACCCAACTCAGGAGCCTACGCTGACAACGAGATTGATGCAAACTGCAAGAGGTTTTTTTATTATCCAGCGCACTGGGGTCGCCCCATACAGGAAAGGGAGAGACGACCCCGAGCACAAGGAGCACAGACTTTTTATACAGTTTTTTGTAAGGAGGTGTTGAGGTAGTGAGGTGTAGCCAAATAATTGGCTTATACATTTAACTTTTAAACTCATTGGTGCAAGTTTAAGCATGAAGGGGAATGGGGCGGGCTTGGTGGCGACGAGCATAGCAGCATGTACTCGCGGGTTTACCTGGGGATGAGTGCATTCCCTTGGAATTCCCAAGGTGGGGGGAGGTCCCATTATCTGGCCTGGACACACATGTCCTTTGCCTTTTTTGGGAATTCTTGGGCTGGGGATGAAGTAACGTGATTCTGAGACTAGCTCATCACATTCTTGCCATTCTTGCTTGCCTAGGAAATTGGAAATTTCTTTTTCTCCATTAATTCTTTCATTCCCCCATTTTCTTTAGGCACACTCCAATCATGGAGTGTCATTTACAGTTCTCGCAGTAAATTTCTGGTAGGATTGGAGTCAGTTCCTCAGCAGGGGTGTTCCTTCCAGGCGATTCCATCAGTGGGGGATGTCTCTTTGGAATCCCAGCATGGCTGCTCTAATCCTGCCTCATTTTCCCATAAACCTATTTAAGGACTCAGACCACTTTGGGGATAAGGGTCGATGATTCTTTCTGACTGCTTCCTGCTGAGTTGGACGGTGGAGATGAAGTGGTCTGATGCCCTCCTCTAAGTTCTCATCTATGTGATGCTGGGATAGTCCAGGTCTTTGACAGATGACTTTATTACTTCAAGGTCATCTAAAGGAGACAAAACAGATAACTTAAGCCTACAACATAAACCATTGTAACTGGGAAGGCACATGGGATAAACCAAATAAGCTCATTATGTTGTAAGGTGTAAAAGCCAGAAGCTAATCTACATACTGGAGACCCCCCCTTTCCAAGGTCATGTTCTAAAGGAGTGTAAAAAGAACATATGCCTTTACATGGAAAATTCTACAGATCCCTGAGCATTATCTTAGGCCCTTTCCTCTGATTCAAATGAAAAGCCAGCTTTGGCATGCTAATGGAGTCATTACCCTAACACCTGGAGTTCCAAACCTAGCCGGTCTATAATGCTCCACCATCAAGAGGCTGAGCCCACATGGTTGTAACAGAGACTGTAATTTTTTTTAAGATATACAGAGAGGGATTGAGCTCCTTTTGATTTCAGTAAGGAACATATTTTACAATTAACTATACATGTGCCCAACATTTCATAAGTCCCAGCATGAGCTTAAGCAATATAATTAATTATTAAAAGAATAATTTCTCCTATGATAGCATCCTTTCATTTCTCCTAAATAAAGCCATGTCTTTTCTCCAGAAAATGTTTGCTTGAAATAATATCTTATCGGATTGGGATCTTATCCATCAGAACAGTTGGATAAGGATGCAGCATTCAAGGTCTTTAAACTGCAGACTTTTGTTATATGCTATCTAGCATTTTCTGTAATCCATGATTTTCTCTTTAATATCTTTGGTGCATCTAAAACCAGAATAACGTGGATGACTTTATAACAGTGCTAAAATATTTTATTCTATTAAGCCTAAACCTAGAATATTCGGGCATTCAGGCATGTAAACAAAGGAATGCCTAAAATAACATTACTATTAAGCATATCAGGAATCTCAGTAGTTACTTTGTGGGTGACTAATGAACTTGTCATTTCCCTAATCTTAAATATTTTAGTAAAATCAAAAGTTGACACAAGCCTAGGAAGGAAGTTGAGCACTAGAATTTTGTGCTCCCTCGTCCATTAACATAGAAACAAAGAGGCTTCCCATTTGCATGTTAAACCCAAGGTTCTCATGAGATGCTCAACCTGGCACTTTGGGCTTTCTTTTGCTGGATATCAGAGGCAAACTTCTTTTCCATCAGAGGGAAGCTATGAGCTTCAGGCCATTACATTGATCTCCACCAGGGTGCTCGACCTCTGGGCCCTGGGGTTCATGGGGCAATCTTTCTTCCAGTGGAAATTCCCATGTTTGGGACATAGGCCACATGAAAGCTTCCTGTGCTCACAACCGTCTCAAAGTGCCCAGTCCGGTCATATTCAAAGCATCTTTTCCACCTTTCCCCTGTCAGGAGGGGTCCTGGGTTGATCTGCTTGGGATGTCTGTTTAATCTATCCCCTAAGGCAAATGTCAAGTTCTGATTTCTTTGCTTTCTGGTTCTTTCTCTTTTTCTTTCCTTTTTCTATGCTAAGTCCTAGGTCACCTGTCCTAATTTAAAGTCCTAGGACAAACAGGAATAAAGGATTCTACCTCCAAGACAGAAATGAAAGCTTCCTGATGGTGCCAACCTCTCCCTTACAGATGAGGATGCTATCCTCCAGATAGGAGTTTTGCTGACATGGAAGCTAAATGAAATTCCTGTCTGTTTCACCTTAGTCTTGAGGACTTGGAAGGCAAAGCTTTTCCTGAGTTACTAGCTGGTACTTTTGGTACAGATCTCTGTAGTCTCTTAACTTTCTGTCATTTGTTTGCTATTGTTTCGATAGTTGGATAATATTATAACTTAAATATAGTTCCTGGACACAGGTAAGGGAAATCTCTCTTTTGGCTTCAGTTTAGTGAACCTGGACTTGAGGAAAGAATGCATGGCTTAGCAGAGTTCTGCCAATCACTATATACACAGTGTTGTCAGCAAAGACATCTACTGACACTGCCCATGGCATGGTCGGGGGATGCCAGCGCTCCACCTGACGCTACCAGAGCCCCACTCAATGACATTAAAAGGGGAGAGTCCATGGTCCATACATGCCTGAAGCTTCCTGTATTCCCTATGCTATTTAAACAGCATAGTCATTGTCTTTCCTTTCGAGGCAAACATTTCTAGGAATTCCCTTCCATTGACTAAGAGCTAAAGTCACATTGATCCCCATTGTACTACGTAGACAAAGAGCTAGAGTCACATTGATTCCCCACCACAAGACGCAGACAAAGGTTGGGAATCCCTCCAGAAGAGATCATTCAAGTACCAGTCTGGCCACACTCTTTGCAGAGTCATGGGTGATAACTTGGCCATAGTGGGTTCAGCGGTCTCGTGACTTACAATCAGATTCTAATCTGATCCCACCCTAGACCGTATGTTATCACCATAGAAACGCAGAACTGGCCCAATCGAATCCTGTGACTTTAAGAGATCTTAGGGATCTCGCCGTGGGACTACAAACTCGAGCCAGAGGTGTTACAGGTTTCCCACCTCAGGCCGACACTCACTCACACATTCATACAGAGGTTAAAACATTCCCTCCCCCATTTTTCAGGTGCTCTTTTCCTCCCCCTCCAGGAGAGGACTGCTCCAAAAGGTGAGTAGAGGTTGGTTTAACAGCTGGCCTTGTGTCTGCTCCAAGCTGCAGCTGAGGTGGCATCATCAGGTGGGGCCTCAGTTCCTCCTGTTGGTCTGATGCTGAGCAGAGCCCTGCTCTCTGGGAACCCATTTCCCAGGGAGCGGATGAGGGCCCTGCCAGGGCTGCTGCAGGTCCTAGTAACCAAATTCTTATTTTATCAAAACAAACAATTTAAATACATTTGAATACATGAAGCTTAATTCTTAATTTTTAATTTCTGAGGCTCAATGATTTTTCTTTTATAATATGGAAGAAGCATAATGCATGACATTTCTTTTAACCATCATCTCTAATTTTCAGTCTTCTCATAAACCTAACATTCCATAAACCTTCACAACATATTTTAACGTTCTTTGTAAGTAACCAACTCATAAATCTCCTGCTCATACTTTAACCTTCTAAGTAATATTACAACTAAGTACTATATCTATCTATATATTTTTCCTATTTAATGGCTTCCTACTGTTTTCACATTAGTTATCCTGTAAGAAATGTCCTTTAAAAGAGGCAGTAGACCTCATCTTAAAAATCATTATATAGCAGAACACAGGAGTACATCTGGGAACAGGGAATTAGAAATCAGATTTGTCCCCAAGAAAGGGAGCTCATACATACCAGGAGAATGAAGAAATTCCAATGAATTTCTCAGAAATCAGTTTTCCTTTCTGGCTGTTAGATGTGTTAACATTACACATATGAAAACAAAATTTCCTAGGTAAAAACACAGTACCATCTCTTGTGAAGCTTCATAAAAATTAAGATAAAACAAAATATTTTGGTCAGTACATACTCAGGCCTTTTATGTTGTTCTTAAGTGTGCATGTGCATTTAAATTGAGCATGCCAAATAATAGAGTCAAAAAAACCCCAAAATGTAAGCGTGCAATAATTTGAAGTGGCCATAGCTTTGTTATTTTGAAATATAAAACACACATATTATGGGAAACCTAGATAACTAAACAAGTCAAAACACTTAAAGTAACTCTTAAAATGAGATCATTATAGACACAGCACAAAAAATGACAGTTCTTCTGGCCCCTTCAGTACAGGGGGGCAGAGGCTTTCTTTCCTTAGTTGCTTTAGAAATTAAAATAGAGGTGTTATTAGGTAAATTAAAAAGAAGACAGTTTAAAACACACATCTACTGGCCTTGAAAGTGAGCCATTTATCAGAACAGGGAGTAATGAATTTTCCTTTCTTAATTTCAACATTTAGATTTTGAGTTCTTTCCCTAACTTCCCCCAAAATGGTCTGTCACTGATCTTGTCTACATCTACAGACAGATTTTGTTCTCTAGCCTTGACTTCAGTCCAGTGATCTAGAGTCAGAGATAGGGGGTGGAAATAGTCTGTCCCATGTTAGAATCGTCAGAGAGAAAGGGCACCATTCCGATACTAAGAACAGCGAAAACGAAAAGTAAACCAAGACAGATTAAACAACTTGGACACAAACGCCACAAATATGTCACAGCAGCAGTTCCTGGTGGCAAGCTTTTGGACCTCACCATTCAGACACAGTGGGACTCTAACCCACTGGGGGGACTCGAACCCCCACGGGTAGAGGAGCCTTAAGGTCCCTCTACAGTTAAGTGGGACTTTAATCCACCGGGGGACTCGAACCCCCTATACAGACACAGTGAACACAAATCAAATAGAAAAAGAAGCAGATCGAGTAAACACTCCAAACAGAAAGAAGCTCACGAAAAACTTCACTGACAAAAGACACCTAATAGAAGCACACGAAAGCTTCACTGACCCACTGAGGGTCTTGGGGCGTCCCCCATAACCCTGACCAGGTGGGCATGTCTGCCCACCTCTGGTCCTCCAGAAGAGCCTAATTCCACTATATGCGATCTCACTTTCAATACCTGGTGGGTGCTCAATCAAACAATCATTAGACAACAGAGAGACAATGACTGACCTGCTCAAGCTATTCCTCTGACCTGCTGCGAGGGGGATCTCCGGAGTGGGGTCGTGTATCCCAGATGAGCCCCCAGATGTTGGGACTGAACTCCCACTCGGAAGATGACCCAACTCAGGAGACCACGCTGACAACGAGATCGATGCAAACTGCAAGAGGTTTTTTATTATCCAGCACGCTGGGGTTACCCCATACAGGAGAGGGAGAGACGACCCCCAGCACAAAGGGCACAGACTTTTTATACAGTTTTTTGTAAGGAGGTGTTGAAGTAGTGAGGTGTAGCCAAATAATTGGCTTATGCATTTAACTTTTAAACTCATTGGTGGAAGTTTAGGTGTGAAGGGGAATGGGGTGGGTTTGGTGGCAACAAGCATAGCAGCATGTACTCATGGGTTTACCTGGGGATGAGTGCATTCCCTTGGAATTCCCAAGGTTGGGAGAGGTCCCATTATCTGCCCTTGACACACATGTCCTTTGCCTTTTTTGGGAATTCTTGGGCTGGGAGTGAGGTAACGTGATTCTGAGACTAGCTCATCACATTCTTGCCATTCTTGCTTGCCTAGGAAATTGGAAATTTCTTTTTCTACATTAATTCTTTCAATACAATAAGTTATGGGGTGCTCTCCATCTAAATATAAACACACACATTCATTAGAATTCTTGGCCAACGAAAATCATATCAAGGTTAATTTAGGATTTAGAAAAACCTTTAGTGTTCAAAACCTAGAAAGGCTTCCAAAGACCTTTGTATTTACATTTAGTGCTAGTATGTGCACTCTTGAGACATAATGGAACCTTGAGGAGGTAGGATCAGATAAAAGTCAGGTCATTTATGGAGGGGGGGTCATTGAAGAAATAAATGTCTTCTTCTTTCTGTCTCTTTCCAACCACTTCAAAATGACAGCTGTCTTCCCTCCACCACAGAATTTTGCATGAGTGATCCACAGGTCACTCACACACAGACTGAACCCTTGACAAAAATAGGTATTTCTTCCTTTTAAGTCAATTATCTCATGTGCTTTAAAATAATAATGAAAGCTGCTAACCAAGAAAGCAACATATGTTCATTAAGAGATTAAAAGGCAAAACCTGTTGGCTTCTAAATAAATATAAATACATTGACATATTAAAAACAATATAATTTTTAAAAGCCAATACATGGTTGTAAGAAACAATGCCACTATAAACATATGCACATGTCAACACACATGCATGAATGAATACATAGAGTACAGAGTACACTCATTTTTCAGGATTTATAATGCAGTTATTTAATGCAATTAAAAAAGTAAAAGGATCAATTCACTACAATGACATGAGTACTTCCATATTAATTGCAGCACTATTTACAATAGCAAAGGCATGGAATCAACCCAAATGTCCAATGATTGACAAATGAATAATGAAAATGTAGTACATTTATACAATGGAATACTAATTAGCAATCAAAAAAATAATTAATGAAATTTGCTGGTAAATGCATGGAATTAGAAGAAATTATACTGAGTAAAATATCCAAGGCACAGAAGATTAGACACTGTATGGTCTCCCTTATAAGTAAATCCTAGTGCCAAACCCATTTAATGACATATTCAAAGGTAAATCTCTGTCACACCCATTTTATTGCAAGGGATTATTACTAGCAGGAAAGGGAAAAAAGACCTTAAGAGAAAGGAGACAAAAGAACACAATTAAATAGAGAAATTAGGCCACAGTAATGAACTGCCTATAAGTAGCAAAACATCTGCTGAAGCTCACTCTTACTTCCCTTCTTGTCCACTTGGGACTGGATGAGTTTGATCTTCCCAATGATGGAGGGGATAGGGGGTTGCATTTAGGTGGCAACCAACCATCAACCAAGAGACTGACCAGATTCACTACTGTGTCCTAATCCTATTTTTCCATCTACCTTTAAGCTTCTTTAAGCCTTTTATCTTTGGTTAGGAGATGACCTTGGCATCCAGTCAGGATGCAGCCAAGAGCAGTCTAGGAACAGCAAAACTGAAAACGACAACCAACCATAATTCAGAACACCAAAGACCCTACAATACTCACTTGGAACCAGACCTACAAAATCTCTCCCTATCCTGAAGCTCAGAGAACTTTGTGGAAGAGTGGATGGCAAGATTGTATCACTCTAAAGAAGGGGAGGACCACCCATAGACAAGATACTCTACTTAAACCTGGGCTGTGGTAGCCAGATAATGCTACAATGTGATTTGACCTTGCCTGACCTGCACAATGGCTGACATGTCAACAAGTCCTCAAAGACTAGCATGGATCTCAGGGGAGAAAGCTTCAGGCAGTAGGATCTTTAGAGACAAGGTGTTAGACAAATATAACAGAGTTCCCATATTAGTGGGCAGCCCAAGAATGGGTCCCAATGTATGTCACTGAATCCTGAACCCTCATTACTCAGAGGGAAATTAGGTGTCCATATAAACAGATGTTTTGAAGGGTGGGAGGGAACCAGTAAGAAACACCAAGAGAAGAGAAGGAAGGAAATGGAGAAGAGAGAGAGGGAGGAGAGAATAAGATGGAGGACAAGAAGGGGAAAGGAGAGGGGAGGGGGAAGAAGGAAGATGATGGTACCTACCCAGCTAGGTAAAAAATAATAATACAATAATAATAATATAGAAATGAAATAACAAACAGAAAGAAAAAAACAGTTGTAATGACTGAAAAAAATAAAGCTATCCTATTTGAGATGTTACTAACTTCTCCTTTAAAAAGGATAGAAATGAAATAAATAACTATCAAGATAAAACAGAGATTTTATAGGAATATGAAAAAGTACATCATGAAGAAAGAACTGTATAGCAATGTTATGTTTGGAAAACTAACAATAAAACCTCAAATTTCTAATTATAATTCAATGACATAAACAAACCAGAAAATATGTAACTTAAATATTTACTATTTCCATAACATCTTTCAGATATTACATTAAAATTAATTAAAAGTATCTTAATTTTAAGTTAAATTCCATTTAATTATTTGTAAAATTTATAAAATTAAATTAAAAAAAAGCAAGGAGAAAAAAGACTAAAGGAACTGATTTATGATCAGAGAATTCCTAGAAAAGATTTCTAAACAATCAAAATATGTTAAAAATAGTAAATACTGGCGTGGAAAGATGGCTTGGGGTTAAGATTCTGCCTCACAAGCAGAAGGTCCTAAATTTGGATCCCCAGATCCACATACAAAACACCAGGTAGAAACTGCAGCAGTCTTCATTTCTGGCCTGGTGGGCAGAGCCTGGAAAATCCCAGAGCAAAGCAAAAAAGTAGAAACAATCCAAGATGATTGATTCATGAAGTTAAATTTGTTCCTCCACAGGGACACACACAATACTCTCTGATCACACACACACACACACACACACACACACACACACACACACACTAAATGAATGAATGAATGAATGAATAAGAAAAATAGTAAATATTATGCCTTTGTTATTTTGATTACAAAAGAAATCATTCAATTAAAACAGAAATAATAAGCATTAATTATTACTCATTCTAAACAGAATTATTATGAAGAATTTCCCAAATGTCTCATGAAAATGTTCACCCAGGTCAGTAGTCAAGTGTTCACCTCAGGGTAAATTCATAACTGAGCTTGCAGGGCCCTGAGAGAACGTGAAAGGATGTTCTTGGGGCCTCCTTTTTGAGTAGCAACCATTTAGACTTTCCTCAAATGGGAAGGAAAGTCTAAAATTCCAGGAATATGAATTTCAGAGAATTCAATTAGACCTTGGCTATTTCATAAGAGAATGGCCTCCTTTAAGTTAAGATGCATTATCCTCTGGCAGGTCATTCTCAGGAATTAAATGCAAAAACATTGTTTGATGAACATCACTAGAAAACTGCAATTACAGCATAAATGTGAGGGTTTAAGATGACATTACAAATTTTTGTAAAATCTTGGAGAATATTATAGAGGCAGAGGAACAAAAATACAATACAGTATATTACCAAAGCAGAACTTATGGGTCTGCGACCCAGAAAGAACACCAACAGTCTTGTCCTCTTGCTCTCATGATCCTTAGGATGTACAGGCTGGGAGAAAGCAATTAAATTCAGGAGAAAGCAGTTAAAAAGCTTAGAGAAAGGCATCATGGAGAGAATCATAGAAAAGAAATGAAATTCAATGAAGAACCAAAATCTTACAGCCTCCTCTTCTGCAAATTTCCCTGAGACTTAGGATAATAAGAGTTTTGGTTAGCCTGATTCCAGCTGAGCATTGATGTTCTGCACTGTGGTTGATTGTGGTTGGCTATTATTTCACTACCCTTCCAGTGCAATAGACTACATTTACAATGATTGGTTTTTTTAAATAGTGGTTTACTATCGAATGTTTAAAGTTAATACTAAGACTTTTGATCCTGCCTAATGTTTATTTTCTCCCCTTCAGCTGTTATTTAGAATGATTTACACTACCAGGCATGTGTTCCCTGAAGTCTCACCTTGCTCTTTTCTGTGACTTATCTCTGTTTGTCCCTTCCCTTTAAAATTTATCTTTCATAAATACTTTATCTGCTTGTCCATGTTTTTTTTGCCTCCATTCTTCTGGGATCTTCTTTTATGCCCTTGTTTATGTTCCTTTGCATTTATAGATGTATAAAAATTTATGTTTGATTACATCAATCTGATGATTTGATGGTAGGATACACTTATAAGGGAGAACATACAGTGTCTGTCTTCTGTGTCTGGGAAGTATAATTTCTTCAGGCTCTAATCATTTACCAGCAAATTTCATAAATTTATTTCTTCTGACAGCTGAATGGTATTCATTTGTATATTTCAATTCATTGTATATTCAATTGTATATATACACATTTTCATTAACCATTTATCTACTGTTGGATATCTAGGTTAGTTCCATTTCTTTGCAATTGTAAAATGAGCTGTTATGAACACAGTTGCTCATGTGACTCTGTAGCAGGAAGCAGTGTTCTTTGGGAATAGTCCCAGGAATGGAATAACTGGGAATTTCAATTTTTAACTTTTTAAGAAAACTCCAAACTGATCTCCAGAGGAGTTGTATAAGTTTACATTCCTACCATCAATATATAAGAGTTCTTTTCTCCTCACATACTTTTCAGCATTTGTTGTTGTTTGTGTTTTGGATCTTAACAATTCTGACTAGTTGATATCTCAGGGTGGGTTTAATTTACATTTCCCTAATGGCGAAGGATAAGGATCATTTCTGAATTTTGTTTTGCCAAAAGAGCATGATGGTGAGGAGGTGCATTCAACTAGGTCACTCTAGTCACAGCAGGGCTGCTGCATCCAGGAGATTACTTCAGTGAGACCTATTGGCACTAGACCTGCACAATGGCTGACAAATCAAAATTTCCCCATGGACCAGCTAGGAACTCAGGAGAAATAACTATATGCAGAGGGAACTCACAAAAGGGCCACTTATAATGTCTTGGAGTCCTGATCCCCTACTAGAGCAAACAATTGGAAGAGAACACTGTGGCCCCACAAGAAGAAAGACACAAGAATGGGAAAGAGGATGGGAAATGAAAGAAATGCAGGAGGGCAGGGATAACCACTCAATTTGTTTGTATAAATGAAAAATTCTTAGTGGAAAAATAATTTTAAAAATTTATCATGAAGAATGATGATGCTGTTAGCATCTGTTATACAGTTTAATATAGTAATTGTCACTGAATGCTGACATGAACACCTTGAATGCATGGAGATATGTATGTACTTCATATTTATACTTTCATATATATGTATATGTGTGTATATATGCTTTCATTGATATTCCAAAAATGTACATAGACTCTACATCTAATACTTACCGACAGTTTTTAAGCTGTGTCCCCTCATTGACTACTGAATGGTATAAGAATCTGTTCAACAAGCAGTGGCTTTTATGTTAGTGTTGAAATAAAGCCTCCGATAGAGTGTCAGACTCAAAAAGAAAAAAAAAATGACAGAGAACCAATGGTTTCTGACTTCCATTTGGGAAAATTTGAAAAAATAGTTTATAGGATGCTATTTGGTAGAACACTGAAATTAGCAATTAAAGATGTAATTGGTCATAATAAAATGATAATTAAGTGGGTAAATATAGGTAAATATTTATCATATAAAATAATAAATTGAGGGATTATTAGTACATGAATTGCAAACACAAAAGCACTTCTATTATTGAGTATTTATAATGGATAATAATTTGCAGAAATGTTAAGTATGTCAAATTTATTATGACTGTTTTATGAACCTGTAGGAAAGAGGACAGTATACAAACTGCTTTGTAAATAGATGCTATTATATTAATAGATTTGAAGATCACTTAGCAGTCAGACTAGAAATTTTCTACAATAGATAGAGAATTTCAACCCCCTGACAGGATGTAACCTAGATCAGTAGAATAGTGAAGTGGACAGTGATAGCTGGACATAATGCAGAGTGCCAGCAACTCAGCAGGGCTCACCCAAAATCAGACCAACACAATATCCCCATCCTAAGGCTTTGGGAACTTCATAGAATAGGGGACAGTGAGAATGTAAGAACCTAAAGATGGGAAAGTTCGCCTTTGGATGAGACATTCCACTCAAGGTAGGACTGGTGCATCTAGGAACTCACTTCAGTGAAAACTTGTCCTTACCAGACCTGCATAATGACTGATATACCAACATGCTCCTATAACATATCAAGGAACTCAAGAGAGATAAGAACAGAATGAAAACCTTGGTGACTGAAACTAGATGAGTGAAAGGAAATGCCTCTATCAGTGGGGTAGCTTGAGGAAAGGCAACCTGGTGTGCCATAGAAGCCTGAACTCCCTACTGGAGTAGACAGGCCAGGAGAAACCCTGGGACGATAGAAGCAGACAGGCAGGAGACTGAGATTGATAGAGGGATGGAAGGGAGAGATGATGGAGGGAAGCAGGTTTAAGTACTCAATATACTTCTAAAAGTAGAAAAATTTAAAAAGAAAAATGAGTAGACAGGTCATAAAGAGCCCTGAGGTCCATGAAGATGGAAGGGCAGGAGGGTGAGAAGGAGTGGGATGAATGGAAGAAGGGAGAGGAAGGGAGATGAGAGAAAGGGAGGATGGAGGAAAGCCAAGATGAATACTCAATATGTTTGTAAAATTAGAAAAATAGCTTAAATAAAAAAAATTTTGACTGTTTAATCTCGAAGGTGGTCACAGCAACTGTTGTAAAACAATAATAGAAGAAAGTGAAATAACAAGCAACTTTGAAAAGATAGAAATGCAATTCCTTAAATAATGATACTTTGATTTATCTTGAATGAATAAAAATAGAAAATATTATCTTTAAAATATTACATGTTATTTCAAACATAAGGACAGGGAAAAGTTTTATCTTAAAAACAATAACCAAATGAGGGTATTTGACTCTAATATACTCAAAGAAAGAATGTCATAATAAGACACAAACATGACTAGACATAAGCAAGCAATGCTGTAAGTGGTCACTTGGGAGCCAGTACTGGCTGGGGAAGAGCACAGAGCAGTGTTCTGGCTTCTTTCTCAACTGGAAAACTTTCCAGATCTAAGCTGTGAAAAAAGACATGCTCACCCTAAGAAGTATCCTGATACTGTATACTTACAAACTCTACAGTACATATTTATGCCTGAATAAAATTTTCCAATGTATTTTTTGATAAAACACTATGTAACAAAACCCACCCAGAGATGCAAAAACTCATGAGAAATATGGAAGAGTGGGAATCCAAGACTCTTAAAAAATCATCCCTTTGGGCTAAGAAGATGTCTCAGTGATTAAAATCTGTCTTTCAAGTAAATTCCAGATCCCACAGAAAAATGTCAAGCAAATATCCATCTCTCCAGCCTGGACTTCTATCTAGAAAACAAAAATACTTTTAAAGTGAACATAAACAGTAGTGCGGTTTCAGAGTGTCTGAACCTTAGAGATGAAAATGACCCAGAAAAAAAATCCATGGAGTCTTTTGATTTCATCTATGGGTAGGAAAGAATGAGTCCAAAGGGTAACTTTGAAGCCTAATAGGAAGGAAAACAGAATCCTATTGTTTTGCAGTGTATCATCTTAACTATAGTTCATTCAGGAACTTTTTATGTAGGAAAAATGTGGTTGACTGTAAAGAAACAGGTAAATTCAAGGAAACAAATGTACTAAAGTTATTTTTTACACTTTGAATTGACAAACATGAATAACTATCTTTAAATGATATGGAAAATTAGAACTGTCTCACAGTACCAAAAGGAATTTCAACTGGGAACGTTATTGGAGAGGTAGATTGCCATTTTAATGTTTCTTTTTTTGCCATTTTAATGTTTCTTAATACAAACTGTTTTACTTCCTGTTTCATCCCTCTGCCTTTATTTTTATATAATTCTTATATGAGAAAAATTTGTTGACACTGAGTTAAAAGTCATGTCCTGGAAAATTATGTAAATGTTTTAAAAACTATATGCGTGTGTATTCCTTATTGTGGAGCTACTTAACAGAATAAGCTATACAGTTACACAAATCTTGAGAAGAAGATAGAAATATATATGATGGCAAAATAGATATACAGTCATTGACATATAGAAATAAGAAGATAGATGAGAGGGTTCATCATTTTTCAGCTATCTACTTTGTAGTAGTTCATATAAATTGCTCATATCTTTCAGATGAGCCAAAACTTATTCTCTCATAGACCATTTTCATTTCATTGTATGTATTGCTGAGAATGCCCAAGCTTACAGCAATTGTATCATACTCCACTGAACTCATGAGGAAAATTTAATCTCTAAAAGGGTCAAATAACTCAGTAGATCTTAAAACACTGCAATCGATAGCATAAATTTCCTCCACAACTTTACATATACTCTTAATCTGGTAGCACTTTCCAAGCACATCACACAGGCTCTTTAGTTGCCACAAATATAGCTAATGTTAATGGGTCTATTAAATCAAAAGGTTCATATGGCAATGTTGACTTTTTCAAGGACTAAACTGGATACAGAAATTTGTGGTTACTGCTAGCTGGAGAAGCAAACTCAATATAAGAGAAAACAAAAATATTTCTGAAATCTCCAATATAATGCCATGCCAATTAATTTGGCCTAATGCAGGAATATAATCTATGGTTTGGCTATGCTAACACTTTGTTTATCTACAGATTTTTCCACTAATGTTTTAGGAATGTTTTGTTGGTATTGTGAGGTATAAATTATTTTTCATATGGTATTATTTTGTCTGTCACTCTGGGATATGCTAATGTTTTGATTTAGTTATGGAACTAATGGCACCAGGGAAACTCATTGGTCATGAAGCGATTGAGCTTTCAACACATTTGGATCAAAGACTGTTACTGAACTTAAAGTTTTCCATAAGATTTTCAAGTAAAACATGATTTTCAATTATCAAAGTTTAAAATAATTCCACTAGACAAAGGCCTATAGAATGATTTAATGGCAAAGGTTTGCTTCTTATCAGGATCCAAAAATATGTGCTATTCCAGCTAGATCTGCAATCACAACACACTCCTTTCAAAACAGTTTTCCAACTTACTCAAGAAAAGTTTAATGAGACTGTACATTTACTATTATTTCAATTATCAATATACAAGCATACAACTCACTGAATTTCAAAAATCAGCCTATGACTACACCTCTTATTTTTCTTTTGAAATGTTATGTATGAATATAATGAATTAATGTCATCTTGTCCATTACTACCCACTCCTATTCCCTCTGCTTTTCTTAATGCAAATCATTTCCCCAAACAGTGTCCCTCCTACTTTCATTTCTTTTGTTTTTTGTTTGTTTTCTTTGTTTGCTTTTTTGCTTGTTTTGGTGAGTATGTGTGTGCGCTACACACTGAGTCCTATCTGGGTTACTTGTGTTTGCTTGAACTTGAATACTTGCTAGATCAGTGAGCATAACAATGAGGAAGCTACCCCACTACTGGGCCCCATCCTGCATTAACCCACGATAAAACTACTACTGCTGAGAGCTCTCATGAAAATTCTTTTATGCTACAGAAAGTGACTTTAGTTAAAATTGAAGTTTTGTCTTGTCATTTTATTTCTGTAAGCACTGAAAATATTATGGAAAATCTATGTGACTATGCAATTCTCACAGATATCACCATCACCATGATAATTATAACTGATATAAACAAACTTCAAAACATTATCTTTGTTTTCTCCTGATAATAAATTCTTTCCCATCAATTTGAAAGCATTCCTTTAAAATCAATTCATGATTTAGTATGCATAAAATTTATGTTTTGAACAAATAAACAGTTCAGCAGACAAATTCTACTGCACACAAACCTGACAACCTGAGTTTTGCCCCCTAATTTTCTAAAGGTTTCATGGTCGAAGAAAAGAAAGACATTTGAAAGTTGATGCAAAAGTGTGCTGTGACACACAAGTGTTGTCTCTCTCTCTCTCTTTCTCTCTCTCTCTCTTTCTCTCACTTTCTTTTTCATTTTGAAATACATTAAATCTTTTTTGAAAGTTTATGTTTCCATAAAGTCTAAATCAATACATTCTGATATAGATTTGGCACTTGCTTTTGATTCACCAAACTTAGAGCTTGCTAAGAACAGAAGGATACTCTTAAGTAGTAGATATTAAACGTTCTGAAAAGCAAATATACCAAGAAATGTGAATAAAAGACTGTAGTAAGAGAAACCATAGGTCAAGAAAAATGCATGGTCCAGGAATACTGGAGATACAAGACTGTTACCAAATATAGGCTCTTAAAAAGCTGAAGAAACAAAAAACCTCTGTGCTTTCATGGATTAGATGTAAATGAAAACTAAGATGTTCAGAATAAACACTGAAAAATGCCATTCAAGATGCTGCAGACTTTGAGGAGAAGGTGCCAAGGAGTTGGCCATCAGGAGTATGCTTCTTCCTCTCTCCTTTTTTCCTGGCTCATGAGGCAAGTAGCTGATCTGCTACACATTCTTCACAATTATCACCAGAACTCTACAACAAATCTTTCAATTATGAGTGTGTTCACAAACATGATGAATGCTTCTAAAACACGAAACTTTCTTCAAGAAGTGTAGCAAGCATCAGTCCCATAAAATGACACAGTATAAGAAGAGTTTTGTTATGACAGAAAGCAGAGTGGTTACAGAGAGCAAATCAAGCTTTTTTTTTTTTTTGAAAAAAGTCTAAAAAGGCAAGGAAGCTTATACTGAGACTTGATTGTGTTAAGCCCAACTGCAGATCCAAGAAAACACTGGCTATTAAGAGATGCAAGCATTTTGAACTGGGCAGAGGCAAGAAGAGAAAGGACTAAGAGATCTAGTTCTAAGCAGATGCTCTTGAGAAACAATAAAATAATATTCTTGTAATCAGTTCATTTGGCTGCAGCTGATCTTTTTGGAAGAAACATACTAGAACTATCAAAAAAAGAATATCCAAAAGTATAAGTTAAAGTAAAAATGTTTGTTCTTCTATTTGTTTAGACATTTCAGTATAAGGATGAGCAATTCCATAAAACTAAAGTAAACAAATAATGAAATTCAACCTTTCCTTATCAGTAATAAAGCATGTAAATTTTTCTAAATAGAATATTTTTGACCAGGAAATAAAACCAAAGCAAATAAAGAGGTAGACTACAATATGGGAGCAAATCTCTCCCAGCTATGTGTCTGATGAGGATTGATATCTACAATGTACAAAGAACTAAAAAATCTAGGCAGTAAGAAAATGAATTACTTAATTAAAATGTGCTCTGGAGCTAAATAGAGAGCTTCCAAAAGAAGAAATGAACATGGCTTTTTTTCAAAGTGTTCAGTGTCTTAACCACCATAGAAATACAAGTTGAAATTAGTTTGAGATTTCAGTATTAATAGCCATCATGAAGACTGACAACAAATGATGGTAAGGATGAAGGGAAAGAGGAAAAATCATGGACTGTGCATGTACAAGTATAAACTAGTACAGCCACTATGGAAGTTAGTATGGAAGTTTCTTTAAAAAAGAAGAGTGCATGTAACTATAACATGACGCAATTATACAGCTCCTTGGCTATTTCCATAGGACTCTATATCCTATGCCACAAAGAGCGCACATCTTTGCTGCCTTCTATACATACCTTGGAACTGTAATCAGTCTACATATCTATCTGCTGTTGAGTAGATAATAAGAATGTGGTACATGTAACAATATTCCATTTAGCATTAAAGAAAAATTAAATTGCAAAATTTATCGGAAGATGAATGCAACTAAAAAATAAACTGAATGAGGGAATCCAGGTCCAAAAAGGTAAATGAATGTTCTGTCACATGAAGATAAAATTAAAAATATCAGACTTTTGTTTCTAATTCAGAATATCTATATAAACCCAAATACAAGAAAAGAGAAATTAGAGGCTGGAGAAATGACTCAAAAGTTAAGACTCTGCCTCACAAGCAGAAGGACCTGAGTTCAGATCCTTGATTTCAAGTAAAAAATGCCAGGGAAAAATGGCAGCACCTAGCAGGCAAAGCCTGGGAAATTTCAGAGTGAAGCAAAAGGAGGTAAAAACAATCTGTGATGACTCTCAAAGTCACTCTTATTTCTCCACAGAGACACACAGTGCCTTCTGTTACTTACACACACTTACAAAAACAAGCAAACAAATAACTAGAAAGGAGTTATTAGGTATGATATGAAAGCAATAGAGAAATATTAGTGGTGGACAGATTTAAACAGTGATAGAGGACAGATAAATTGTGAAGAGATAGGGGTGGAAACAAGCACTGACCAAAACTAAGGATATCTGGAAAAGTCATCCAAGAACCCATTAGTTTATAAACCAACAGAAGTACGCTTTTAAAGGTAACTTGAATAAAGGTTTCCTGACCCAGCGGAATAAGTTGAAGGAAAGATTGTGCTTTCCTCAATATGTTAAAAAGATGATAATTTAATTAGACAAAAAATTTTCCCCAGAAGAAAAATAAGTATAGAAGGAAAAACTTGTAAATGAATGCTCACAACAGCACTACATAGATGGGAAATAAACCAAATGTTATCAAGCGCCAAGTGAAAAATAAAATCTGACATATATCTCTATGATACAATATCATTTAGTCACACAAACAAATGATCTGCAGATACATTCCACAACATAAATGAGCACTGGAAGCAACACTGTGGAAAAGAAGACAGTATGAAAAGTTACATAAGAATATGTGATCATATCTACTTAAGATTGTAAAATTTGCATTAAATTTTACAATAATGATAAAGAAGAATTTGCTTAATCTACTGTGTTTTTTACTTTCATATTCAAGAAATTATTTAAACTTGTTTCATCTCTCCTAAGAGACATATATTTTTCATTTCAGATTCAAATAGTTTTTTTTTCTTTTTCCTAACATTATGCATTGTTGGCGATAGTCCTATTTATTACATCTTTTATCTTTAATATGCACATGACAGTATAAAGGAAAAATAATTGTTATATATTCAGGAAGATTTAAACTAATGTTAATGGAATTGTCTATGGTTAAATTTTCACATCCCTTTATAATAGAATATTTCCTCCAGTGGAATTTTTCTGACAAGTGAGAAATCTATTAATTTCTAAAGTAAAATTTTCTGCATGATTACTGATAACTGATAAATCACTAAGTTCTGGGCACTTTGTGAATGAGGATTGTTGGAGTATGATTTGTGTACATCATCTGGAACTTTGAACTTGTGAAGAGACCTATGAAAAATTTCATCAGTAACTGGAAAAATTGACCTTAAAATTGACCTGAAAAAGTCCCAAGAAATTCCAGTTTCTATCCATACACTATGGTCCATCCATATAACCATATGTCCATCTTGGGGCAAACTAGTTAATATTAACGAAAACACACTATAAGAAAGAGACCAGAGGAGTTAGGATTTCATTTATCCTCCCTGTAAACAGAATGTAATATTTGGGTCCTTAAAACTTTGGGAACTCTCCAGAGGCTATGTAAAACCATATGGCACCTGTGTGCAAATTTGGTGAGCTGAGCTTGGTTCCTGCAACCCAGGTAGCAGAAGGAGAGAACTGATTTCTAGCCGTTGTTCTCTGACCTCTTATGTGTGTGGTGGCATATATGCTCCCCCCTTCTCTCTTGCCCATAAATAAATAAATAAGCAAAAAAGAAACGAAATTTTAAAATAAATGCACTTTTTTTAAGTCATGGCTCTTGTGCCTGAAAGCAATATGAAATTTATTTAACTTGAACTGCTATATTTTTAATATTAAATGATAAGTGAAACAATGGGAAATATGTTGGCAAAATTTATACCAGATAATTAATAAATATATATATGGATTTGCTACTATTTTTCAGATTTTTTTAATATGAAAAACATTTTAATGGTTTCATCACACTTGACATAAAAGATAGGACTTTTTTCCATTACTCTGACAAATAGCACATCATTTGAAAATTAGTTTCGTTTATGTCTCATGGTTTTATGGGTGCACGTATTCAATGTGTGTGTGTATGTGTTTGTTTTACACTGTGTATGTATTTGTGTTACTTTTCTCATCATAACAATATACCTGTGACCTGGCCAGTGTGTGTTTGACAAATGCTACCTAGCAGCATTCTAAGCCCTAGCAAATTTTAATAGAAAAATTACTGTGTTCAATGACTTTTTGTTAAACTCTAAAAAATGTAATGGTACATAAGATACATATTCTTTTCATGGAAAACAAACCCTAGCAGTTAAAACTGAAAGGAACAGAAATATGGGCAAAGGAACACATCAGGTAACATTTGTGATAGTAGCACAAGAAAGAACAAATTGCTGTGGTCACTCTGGCAGTTTGGATTTATTGGGCATTCTGGAAGTGTCATGGTTTAAACATGACAAACACAGGGTCATGTGTTTGTACTCTTAGCTTTTGTTAATGTTTGGGTAGGTTTTGGCTCCTTTGGAAGGTGGAGCCTTGCTGGAGGAAGGCAAGCTACAGAGGAAGAGACTTGAACTTGGTCAGCACTAACCTGCTTCCTGCTACTCTTCTGACCTTGCAGTTTGCAGTTTGCTTTTTTTTTTAATGTTTATTATTATTATTATTATTATTAGTAGTAGTAGTATTTATTCAACTGTGCGCATGTGCGTGTGTATGTGCGCGCGCGTGTGTGTCTGTGTGTGTGTGTGTGTGTGTGTGTGTGTGTGTGTGTGTGTGTGTGTGTATGTAGAACCACGGACGAATTCGCGAACCACCATGGACGCCTCCATCTCCTTCTGCCCTGGGATTCACAGGCTCCGCCCTACCAGGACCAGAAGCGCAGGCCGCCCCCGCTTCCGCCTGGCGTCTATACGTGGGATCTGGGATCCGAAATCGGGACCTTCCGCCTGCAAGGTGGAGGCTGAACCCCTGAGCCACCTCTCCAGCCCTGCAGTTTGCTTTCTATACCTCCACGATGACCTGCCATGACCTAAGCTGTCTCCAGCTTCGGCTGCCCACCATGCACTTCTGTTAGAGGATTCCCACTTTCGCAAACTATTTTTCCTCTGAAACCCTAAGCCAAATGCATTTCCTTTTCTCACTTAAGTTGTTTGAATGAGTGCTACCTCACAGCTGCAGAAAGAATAACTGCAACAGGAAATTTTTAGAAAGAAGTAGCATCTGATCTGTGTACTTACAGAAGTTAGTCTACCAGGTCTAATGTCCACTAACCTACAGGGAAATCATTAGGCAAAAACATATATTCTAGTTAAATAGTTAAAATCAGCAATGTGAGATAGGACTGGAATTTTAAGGGAAATTTGATTTTAAAAAGTTCAGTTTTGAAAAAGCAACAGCTCCCAAATGTGAAAAACAAAGCTTAAAATGCTTCTACCATCTCCAGTGTTTTGTATTTAAGCTGTAATGACCTAGGGGCATGGTAGTCCAAGTTAGGAGAGTTGTGAAGGCTTGGAGAGTCAAAATAAACTTTCTGCCTAAGGAACATTCAGGTCTGTGTTCAGTTCAGTTAATTTAAGTGCTTAACTTCCACTGATTCACTTAGCAGAAGTTGCTGTTAGATTTTAAAAAAAGACTCACTAAATCTCAATTATTATATGACCTTTGGGAGATTTAAAAGACAATCTTGCTAGTGGGTTCAAAAGCATCCTTTTGCCCTTTCAGGAAACTTTTTCTACTTAGATGGAAAGACTTCTCTCTCTTTATTCACAGTTGTGTGTTCTCTAATAAGTGTGTCTTCTCCTTCAGGGCTGACCTGCTTTCACTTCAGTACATGTTGCTTTCAAAGAGCTATTTGATGTACAAAAAAACCTTTTGCTTAAAAAATAAAAAAAAAGGAAACCAAAAAGTGAACAGAAAGATAGGAATCCAGGGAAAGAGAAAATACTCTTGTGTTGTTTATGCATTTGAGGTGAGCAGAAAGACAAATGTGAATACAACCACGATAAAATGTGACTCCCCGTAATTCAAACCTTCTATGCTCATTACCACATTCTTCCTTTTTTCTGTTCCCTTCTCTAATCAAAGTAGAAGGACAAACAAATGCAAACAAACCAACTTTTTTAATTAAATAGAGGATAAAAATTACCTCTTTGTTGTATATTTATAGAGCTTAAATTTTTTTATTTGATCTTTGAAAATCCCCAGGTCTAGCCTTCTCCCACTCAAACATAAACTCTTCCATCTTGCTTACCGAGTCTTGATTTGGAAGTCCCTGCTCCAGGAAAGGCAGTATTTTTTTTTTTGTTAAGCTTGTGTAACTTGCTTTATGACAACCATGTGAATCACCAACTACACGAAAATGATCTTTCCTAGGAGACCTTTCTAATTTTACTTCATCCTAATAAACTTCTACTTTTTTCATTAACAAATGCATGGATTTCAGCCTTATTTTCTTTGTGCTGTAAAATGTATGACGTATTTTCATTCATAGCACACTTTTTGTTGAAATTAGATACGTTATTTTAAAGTAGTGTCACAGTTCTCTTCAGTATGCTTTTTCCTACTAATCCCTATTAATTTATTAAAATTGAATTTTAATTAATGGACTTCCAATTTCATACCCACTAAATATTTACCAAAATATAGTTAAAAATAAGCTCCACCCACCTGTCCCCAGAATTGGAGACCACACCTGTGTCAGGCAAGCCCAGACTCTAACACTGTGCAACAATCCAATGGGATACCACGTCCACCACTGCTAGATATGGAGCCCATCAGACATATCAGGTAAATTTTATACCGCATGCCACACCGTGTACCATGACCCTCCCAATAAACTAAGAAAGAGACTAGGCACCACAGGAACCACCAAAAGGGATGAAAGATCAACCTCTGACAATAGAAGAGTACAAGAATCACACTATTCAACAGGGAACAGTCATATCACAAAACCATAAAATCCCATCAAAATCCACAGAAGTTTTCCCAACACCAACCAAAGTAAAGCAACCTCAACTGACTCAGCAGAGTCAAAAGCAAAAACCAAAACCAAAAAATCAGTCAAGTATTTAACACAAGATGTCTAAGTCACATTGTAGAACCACAAAATAAACTAAATATCAGGAATACTTGCCTTCTATAAAAAAAAAAAAACTCGTATAATAGATCCCAATTAGAATAATCTCCTGAATACCAACCAGGAAAGCCACAAAGGAAATTTATTGATATGACCAACAAATTGTGAAAAAAGTTAACAAAAGCAACATGACAAATAATACAAGGAATGTTAGGAATACAAATATGAGATGAATAAGTATATGGATATATACAAACAGGAAAATAATAAAAAGAAAATATGAGATAAAAAGAAAAATAGAGGAAACAAGAACAAGCTTGGAACAGGTGAAAAAACTCCAAACTGAAATTCTACTGGTAATCAATGTTAAGCTAACAGAGAATATCAAACACAGAACAGATCAAGCAGAGGATAGAATATCAGATCTGAAAGATAAGGATCATACATTAAAGGATCATACATTAAAGAAGCTGAGAAAATCTTAAGAAAAACATATTAAAGGAATATTCAAGAACTGTGGGACACCATGAAGAACCCAAACCTGCTCATTTATGGAATCCCAGAACAAGAAAACCAAGAAAATACTCCAGCTCTGATATTTCAGGCAATCATAAATGAGAACTTAACACACCTAAGGAAAGAGATCCTCATCGAGGTAAAAGATGCATACCATACACCAGGAAGACATGACCAAAATAGGAGCACAACAAGGCAAATGATAGTAACAACAGTACAGATACAGGACAAACAAAATGTTCTGAGAGCTGAAAGAGAGAAAAATCAAGTCACATTTAGAAGCAAGCTTATTAGAACAACAAAATTCACAATTCTAAATATATGTATCTCAAACATAGATTCACCCACACTCATTAAAAAAGCATTACCATGCATAAAACAAAAAAAATCAACACAAACATGGTAATAGTAGGTGGTTTCAGCACATTACTGTCACGGATAGACAGGTCAGCAGGCCAAAATCTGAAAAGAGACACAATGGAATTAAACAAAAGAAGCAGTCCATGGAGCTTTCTCCAAAATAAACTACATGCTAGGTCATAAAGGAAGTCTCCAAAAATACAAGAAAATTGAAATCACTCATGTACTCTAGCTGACCAGCATGAAATAAAAGCTGACATCCATAACAAGGGAAATAACAAAAAGAAAAAGCTCTTGTAAACTTCACAATTGCTACTGAATGAGGAATGGGTTCAGAAAGAAGCAAAAACAGAAATCTGAAACTTCCTAGAACTCAATGTACAACCTTTGGGATATGGATCTGATGAAGGCAGTCTAAGAGGACAGTTTATAACACTCAATGCATACACACACACACAAAAAAAATGGAAATGGGCTGTAGAGATGGCTCAGGGGTTAAGACTCTGCCTTACAAGCAGAAAGCTCCTGAGTTCGGATCCCAGGTCCCATTGTAAAAACACTGGCAGAAATGACTGCAGCCTGCACTTCTGGCCCTGGTTATACAAAAAGGAAGCAGAAGCAATCCAGGATGATTCCTGAAGTCACTGTTGATATCCCACAGTGACTCACAATACTTTCTGATACACACGTGTGCACATGTACATACAGACACACACACACACACACATACACACACAAAAAAGGAGTCCATAAATAAATAATAAATGGAAATATCTCAAATAAAGATACTAAAAATGTAGCTTAAAGCTTTAAAGACACAAGAAGAAACAACAGTAGAAGCATAGAGAATAGTACAATCAGAGGAAAAATAATTGAATTTGAGACAAAGAAAATAATACAAAGAATAAACCAACCAATGAGTTGGTTCTTTAAAAACTTAATAACACTGACAACCTCTTAGCCAAATTACCTAACTCCAAAAAAGAGAAAACTCAAATTAACAAAATTAGAGATGAAAAATGGAGATATTACAACAGATATCAGGGAAATTCATAGAATCATAAGGTCATACTTCTAAATTTTATGCAGTACCATATTTGAAAATCACGAAGAAATGGACAAATTCTAAGTAAATATAACATGTCAAAGTAGTCTTATAACAAGTGATGAAATTGAAACAATAAATATGAATCTCCTTATCTAAAAAAAGTCACCATACATTCAGAGTGGAATTGTACCAGACATTAAAGAATGATTAACACCAATATTCCTGAAATTATTTCATATTATAGAAAAGGAAGGAACACTTCCAAACTCTCTGCAAAGCCAACATCATACTATTTCTAAAACCAAATAAAATCCCAACAAGAAAGGAAACTATAAACCAATCCTTAACAAAATTCTAACAAGCAGGATTCAAAAATATATCAAAAAGATCAGCCATTATGACCAGATTAGGTTTATTCCAAACATACAAGGATTTTGATAAGCATAATATGATATGTATAATTCACCATATAAAAATGCAAACATAAAAATCACCTGATTTTCTCAATTGATATTGAAAAAGCTTTTGACAAAATCCAACACCCCTTTATGATAAAGGCCTTGGACAAAATAGAGATGGAAAGATGATTTATCAACATAATAAAGACCACATATAATAAATCTATAGCAAAAAATCCTAAATTTTGAAAAATTTTAATCATTCACATTTAGATAAGGAACTACACAAGGCTGTCCACTCTCACCACTTCTATTTAACATTATACTTGAAGTATTAGAGCAATAAGACAAGATAGGGAGATGGAATTGATAGAGCTTGGAAAAGAAGTCAAGTTATCCTTATTTGCATTTGAGATGATTCTATAACTCAAAGACCCAAAACATTCTGTCAGGCAATTCCTGGAAGTAATAAGCAAGTTCAATAGAGTGCCAGGATATAAAATTAATATTCAAAAATCAGTGGATGTTGTATACACCAACTATTGACAAAGTGAGGAAAAATCTGCAAGAAATAATACCACTTACAATAACTCCTAAAAAAGTGAAATACTTTGAAATAAAGCTAATTAAGAATGTGAAAGATCTGTACAATAAAAACTTTAAAACACTAAAAAAGACATTACAGTAGACACCAGAAGATGGGAAGACCTTCCATGTTTCTTGATCAGAAGAATTCACATTGTTAAAATGACCATTCTGCCAAAAGAAATATACAATTGAAGACCCAAATGTAAGCCCATACAACTATGGAAAATGGATTTTTGACATAAAACTGCCAAAAAATGGAAAAAGATAACATTTGCAATGAATGATTATAGAAAAATTGGATATAAACGTGAAGAAGAATTACACTAAACCTTTATTTGTCACCCTGCCCAAAAATTAACTCTAAATTAATTAAAGTTCTCAGACCAAAGAATATCATGCTCCTAGAAGAAAAAAAAGAGAATATACTTGGACTGATTATCCTTCGACAGCATGTCCTTAATAGTACCAAAATACTAAGAAAATAGGTTTAACCCTAAGCAATTTGGTCTATATGAAATTAAAAAGCTTTTGATTATCAAGAGAATCTTTTAATCTAGCAATAAGACAACATATGCAACAGGAGACTATCTTCGCTAACCACACATCTGATAGACAACTAATATTCACAATATACAAAAAAGTTGAAAAATTAAATGACAAAGAAGAAAACAACCCCCGTTAAAAATGGACAACAGAACTGAAAAGAAGCATTTTACAAGACAAAATTCAAATGTCTAAATAGTGTTCTGTCTCCCTAACCATTACAGACATGCAAATTAAAGCCACCCTGAGACGTCATCTCACTCCAGTCAGAATGCCTAAGATCCAAAACATAGACATTAGTAATTGTTGGCATGAATATGGGGAGAAGGGTACCTTCATATATTGCTGGTGGGAATGTAAACTTATACAACCCCTTTGGATATCAACTTGGAGGTTCCTAAAAAAAAGTTAAAAATTGAAATTACATACAATCCAGCAATATCACTCCTTGGAATGTTCTCAAAGACCACTGCATCTTACCACAGATTCACATTTATAACCATATTCATAGCAGCTCTTTTACAATACCAAGGAAGTGGAAGTAACCTAGGTGTTCAACAGTTGATGAATAATTAATGAAAATATGGTACACATATACATTTTATAGTACTTAGCTGTCAGAAAAAAATGAAATTTTGAAACTTACTGGTAAATGATGGAGCTGGAAGAAATTATACTAAGTGAAGTGTCTCAGAGATAGAAAGACAGATATCTCATGTTTTCCCTCATAATAGGATCTTAACATTAAAACTTCAATTTGATGTAATCAAACATAAACTACTCCAATATCCACAAAGGTAAAGCAACATAAGCCAGGGGTAGAAGATAATCCCAAAAGCATGGAAACAAAAGAACATGACTACACATAAATAAGACATTTATGAAATTTTCTTTCATAATGTCTTAATGGGACAGGAAGAACCAGAGACCAAAGAGTCCTGCCTACTGCTATACAACTCTAGATATGTCAACACTTGTCTGATTTGTGGAGGTAAAAAGGGTTTACCCATTGGATTGACAAAGCAAAATCTCCCCAAATCTTATTGTAGAATTGATTGTCACAGGCCCTGAGTGGAAACAGTAAGAGTCCCTGCTCCCATGAACTCTGATGAGCATTTAAGTCCACAGCAGTCTGTGGAGCATTTCAAAAGACGTCATCTTAATGTCGCCCTGGAAGATCTCCCTCAACATCATACTTTTCCCATTCTTTATCAAAGATCCTGAAATATACTTTGATTTAGTCACAAAATATGGTATACCTGTACCAACGAGGCCTTCTTGCTAAAAATCAAGACAAAGGGTCAGAAAAATCCAAGACCACTGGGAATCTGCCTGAGACACGGGGATTAACAGGAATTAATATGTTTACAATGATCCAAAATTTTTCCTAAAGAGAAATGGTTGGTCATGTATCTATGATGGAAAAGAAAATAGAATCTACTTTCCAGGGTCTGTATCTGTTGAGTAACAAAAGACACTATCTTGATAGAGGATATATTGTGTGTTCACTTCCACAATGAGAGGAATGTCCACAATAAGAGAAATTTTCTCAAGACTAAATAAGCTAAAATAATTCAAGAAAATGTTCTATTGCCTAGCTAGGGAAAAAACTTGGAGCAGTTGGCCCAAGATTTTCCCAACTTTAGCCCAATATTTCCCATATACAGGGAAACTTCAACTCTGCAGGCTAAGATTATTGATCACCATATGGTTAATTTGAACACACGAAGATATATGTGTGGGGGCCATGCACATACACAGACAGACAGTCAGACAGACACATAGATACACAGACACACACACACACACACACACACACACACACACACACACGATCCACCTCAGTGCTCTTAACCTCTTTTGACATTTGATATATCAAATTTCTTTGCAAGATCATAGTGTCTTCTTTTGATTTCATGATAAATATTGAACACTAAAGACCTGAATCACTAAAAGTGTTTTATTCCAGAAAAAAAAGAAATGTTTCTTTTTTCCCCCCAGAATAAAAGTGCTGAGTTTACCTTCAAATGACAAAAGAAAAAAGTTGTTACATATTGAAGCCGACTGAATAGTCCTTTGCTATCATATTCACTTGCACACTCCTGGAAAGATATGAAGTCTTAAATACTTTTAATTAAATGTCATCAGAATGCTTCCTTTTAAAGAATATGAAGATTGCCATATTTTAAAGTATACTAAATTGTGCATATGCTCCTGACAGACACTAATTTCTGTAGTCTGGCAAGAGAAAACAGCTAAACACACAGTGGTAGCAGTCTTGAGAATTTAATGTACTTTTTTGAAAAACTCCAACGTGTAAGAATATGGGAAACTATTTAAATTATTTTTCCAAATAAATCCCTATGATGGGTTATCTGATTTGTCAAATTGACACAATCTAGAATCATATCAGAATGGAACTCTGGAGACAACTGTGAAAAATGACTTGATTATCTTAGTTAATATAGAAAGAACCATCTAAGTTATAGCAGGATCTTTCCCTAGGTATGGGTACTGGAGTGTTTAAGTGGAGCAGCAGATGAAATGCAGGAATTTATTGATTTTTTTTCACCATGGATGTGATGTGACCCTTTCTGTTCCCTTCTTGCTGATATCTCTGCCATGATGAACTGCAACCTGGACTCTAAACTGAATTAATTGAGATCTAAGAGTATTTCATCACAATAGAAAGAAAAAAAAAAGGTACTCTAATTTTTTTAATCAAGAAATGAACAGAGCTTCCAACATATTGTGTAATAGTAATGACTAGAGCAGGGATTCTAGAATGAAATTAAATATATCACTGAGGATTCCTGTAACAACCCGCAAAATAAAAATCCTAGACTCTCCTCCTCACAAAGGATGGCATTATCTTGCAAGTTGACTAACTCTAAGAAACAGGTTCAAGGGAAAATAAATACACAGACCAAGTCTGCAACAATCAAGACCAACTGGAGACCACTTCATATCCGACCATATTAAACCACCTTGCCCAACCTAAGTGACAATAGCCATATGCTTTTTTTTTCATATTTCAGCAGAGTAAGAATTATCTCCTTTCATGTGAAATCCTCTAACTTGTAATTTTTATCATCCGATTCAGGACTTTCAAAAACACTGAGTGCTGAAGCATAGCCACAAGCAAGATATAGCCCATAAGTCATGCTTCATTGTTTGTGTTTCTAAAGCTTTGTTTTGATAATTTTGGTTAGACTTAATTGGAGAAAAAAGAACCATCTGGAAATATGAATGCCAGAGCACTGCAGGACTCTGGACAGTGTCTAGAGGGTGAAAAGTCTGCTTCTACAGCCAGGAACAGAACAAGAATTCTACAGATGATTTCAACCATTTAATTCTAGAGAGATTCCAAAGGCTAAAGATATTACTTCTTTCAACTCATAAGACTTTTTAATCAATGGTTTATTTTAACATATTTTAACCTCTAGCTCCACGTATAACCATATGTTTGCAAAAACACACACACAAAAAAATAAACACATACTCATTCACTCAAATAAAAATAAACTGTTAGGAAAGCAGAAATAACCAAAGGACACTTTAGTAAAATCAAGTAAAAAGTAAAAGATCTCTTTTCATGTGAAATCCTCTGACTTGTTATTTTTATGATCTGATTCAGGACTTTCACAAACACTGAGTACTGAAGCATAGCCACAGGCAAGATAAAGCCCATAAGTCATAATTCTGTTGTTTGTGTTTCTAAAGCTTCGTTTTGATAATTAATGGTTAGACAATTTCACTGTCATAAGAAAATAGTCATACATTAATTGAGATAGTTAATTGAAACATGGAGCAAGACACACATAGATTGAATTAATTATCTACTACACCCCTTTCTAATGACAAAGCAAGGTACTCAAAGTCATTAGTAAATATCTGCTGCAGGAGTGAAATGATAAGTAAAGGAGGCTCTTAGGCGAGTCCACCTCATTACATGAAATCATTCTGCAAAAAAATTAATTTAAAAGACATATTTATGTATTTTCAGTAAAATTTCAAGGTATTTTCTCACATTTCTCTTATGCAGCTGTACACTGTGTAAGACACAGATGCCAGCCATGAAAAAAATAAATGTTTGATTTTTCCATTTAGTAAATTTCAAACATGAAAGCAAAAAGTCTTCACAATTTACATCTAAATGATTAACATATGTGTATCTTTCAAGCAATAACATGCATCTGAATTTAATTAGCCAAAAAAGAAACTAGCATCTGGGGAGTAACAGGCCAGCCTGTTCTTCAAATGATTATAAACATTAAAAATTAAAATTCTCATTCTCTTAATACTGCACCTCAGTGACAAACACGTTCAAATGAAGATATAAAGTGCTTTACTCTGGCTAAAATAACAATATGCTCTGATGAATGCTATAACCCATAAAGTCTCGATTATTGACTTTTCACAATTCTGCTATAATGCTCAGATGTATTAAAGTCTGAAATCATGATGGAGCCAAATATCACTGGTTTGTTACTGAATAAGTGTGCTTCTCATCTGTTCATGTTTCATCTGACGTCTAGCTAGTTCCTAGCACCTCTATGTATTCTGAAGTTCTCTTCATTAATATTTCTTGCTTTTCTTCAAGCAGAACTTCCTTCTCACTTCTCTCTTTCTCTCTCTCTGAAAGTGTGAGTGTGTGTGTGTGTGTGTGTGTGTGTGTGTGTGTGTGTGTGTGTGTGTTTACCAGAGGGAAATTGAATATCTGTAGGGTCACAAAAAAATAATAACAGGAATTATCCTGAGTTGTACTATCTCCTTATTGCTTTGTTCTGGGATTCCCCAGGCTCTGTCCTCCAGTGCAGGAAGTTTAGGACTCTGTCATTTCCTCCCTGTTTTTAGAAGGATCTGGGATCTGGAACTCAGGTGCTTTTGCTTATGAGGCAAGAACTTTAATCCTTGAGCCATCTCTCTAACTTCTCCATCTCTGTTTTAAATTTTTTTAAAACTTTTTTTATTATTATTATTATTTATTCAACTGTGTGCATATGTGTGTGTATGTGCGCGCGTGCGTGTGTCTGTGTGTGTGTGTATCTGTGTATGTGTAGAACCACGGACGAATTCGCGAACCACCATGGACGCCTCCACCTCCTTCTGCCCCGGGATTCACAGGCTCCGCCCTACCAGGACCAGAAGCGCAGGCCGCCCCCGCTTCCGCCTGGCGTCTATACGTGGGATCTGGGATCCGAACTCAGGACCTTCTGCCTGCAAGGCAGAGGCTTAACCCCTGAGCCACCTCTCCAGCCCCATCTCTGTTTTTAAATGATGCAAAATAAGATAATGGCCAAACATTTTCATTTTTTAGAACTTCATGCCTACTCCTCTTTCTTTCATGTGTACTCCATTCTTTCTTTACTTTCATGGAGAAGCATCAAGAAGGAGGAACCAGATCCTGGTATCTTTCCTTCTTGCTTGCCTTCTGTTTGTCTGATCTCTGTCTGAAATCTGCTCTTCACCAGACATCATCAGTACTCCTACTTTGAGTCAGATCCTTGTAAAATCAGTTTTGTTCATTTTCTAAACTCTTAGTGGCATTTTGACACTAATTTCCTCAATAATCTTCAGAAAATTATATTCTGACATTCCTCTTTTTTCTTCTTATATTCTCATTCATACACTGCCCCTTAGATTCTGATATCCTTAACATCCTAGCCTGTCAGCTGTTTCTGTTTCTTTATATGTTTTTAATGGGTGCTGTAATTTTCATAATCTCCAGACACCATGAATTCCACCCTAAATTTTGTCTCAGTTTCTTGCTGAGAATCTCTATTGGGAGGCAGCTAAAATATCTTTCAAAAGTATTCCAATCAAACTGATTCTTTCCAGTCTCTCTCCCTCCTTTTTTAATTTGTAGCACAAGTGGGGGACTATCTTCATACATTCTGACAAGATGGAAATGCATGTGTTACTATGGATACTGCATCTTTCTAATATTGGCTAGTTGGTTGAGATGAACTCCAGTATTGACTTACTTTTGTTTCTCATTCTCTGTCACCATTATAATGTGGCCACTTAACATTGGAAAATATTGCTCATTATCACAATCTTTAGATGGATCATCTTATGTTCAGAATAAGTATAACTCCTTGTGTGGCATAAAGAACATTTTATATCCAGTACATGTCCCTGCTTTGGAAAAGAAATACGTGCATAAATGTTTAAAACTTAATCAGATGAAACTATCAGAAGTCCCTTTACCACAGGTGGCTTCCCTGTGTGGCAAGGATTGAGTTTTATTTCCTCCTGGTGAGTGATCATCATCATATTCTCCACCTGTGTGTGACATTAAAGACTCCGAAGCCAATTCTCTTTCCTTGGTGACCTCTAGTCACCTTTTAGCTTCTGAGATGCCTGTAGTAGACCTGACATCAACCTGTGAGTAATTTGGTAGACCCTTATTACTGTGATTCTCAAAAATGTTCAGGTAGCTGTCTGTATGAACATGGAGTTATCTGCCTCATTCATTGTCTGAACAATTTGGAATTAATTTCTCTCTGCTTAAGAAAGATGAGTAGCAAAGACTAGGTAGCATCATGGCACAAATGTCAATGTGATCATCAGTGATCAGCACCTTTGGTTTTAAGTATGAGATAATTTTCCCAGGTTATAGAGCAACACAGTGAGCAGTAGAAGTGATCTCTACTTTTCCCTGACAGGACATGTAATATGCATATTAAAGTGTATCCCATTGTGGATTTTCTTACTATAATAGCAACCCATTATCTGTTACAAGTGTCTATTATGCAGTACAAACTCGGTGAATACAGAGAAAATTAATTAAAAAACAAGTATTATTTACACACATTACCTTGACTCTTCTGCATCAACATTTCTTTTTTCTTGGAAACACTCTAGAGCTCCATGGACAATTAACTTTCTGTCCTTGATTTGGGTCAATGTGATATGATCCATACTACAGGAATCAGTTATGAGCTCCGGTTGAATCTATCCTGCTGTTCTTTGAATGTAGATTTTCCCCACAGGCTCATGTGATTTAATATTTGACAAAAAAATGCTAGGCACTGTTAAGAAAAGTTTATGAAAGCTTTAAGGTGAGGCATTGTTAAAAGGAGCATATCACTGTGTGCTGCAGTTCGCCTACATGTTTGCTGATAAAATTACAACATAACAGCTGAAGGAAACAAATAGTTTTCTAATTTTGGCTTATAATAGTCTAGTTAAAGTTCCTTCTTCAGCTTGGCAGGAGAGTCCACACCATCATGAGGGGCAGAGTGAACTGTCCACAATATCCACATAAGGACCTAGAAAGGGACAATCCTTACTTGTCAGATCAGCATGTCTAACCAAGTGTACAGAAAGATGCTTTCTCACACAGTTCCCCCCATTTTACTCTAGTTGCATCCACCATGGACTGGAAGTCCCCATTAATTAGACAAACTCCTGCAGGTTTGCTCTGAGATCACCTCAACTACTAGTTTTCTACAAATGTGCCTGGAGCGGGAACCATCAACCATCATGTTGATATTTGTATCTGACAATGACACTGGTGGTGGGCTTTTATAGGTGCATAGCTGGCCTTGCTTCTTTAATTTGTCTCTCTCTCCCTGCTAATGACTGATGTGACATAAATCAGTTACCATGCTTTCTGTTATATGTTTCCAATTAATGGACTCAATATCCACAGGAAACATAAGCAAAATAATAAGCCCCTTCACCTTTGAACTGCCTGAGTTAGAGTATTATTCTCACAGCAACAAAAAAATAACTGCTGTAAAGCCTATCAAACAACTTACTTCTCTACTTGGAATGTTGATTCACAGAAAAACATATAACTCAAATAAAGACAATAACAAGCAAATAAAACATTAACATTCAAAGAAGCTCAGATTATGTAATTCTGAGAAAATTTACATCAAAAACACTACTACTCTTAGACACTGGCAAAAATTTTAAAATCTGAAATTCAAATTTATTTTGTTGGCTTTAAAAACAAAACAAAACAGGGGCTGGAGAGGTGGCTCAGGGGTTAAGCCTCCGCCTTGCAGGCGGAAGGTCCTGAGTTCGGATCCCAGATCCCACGTATAGATGCCAGGCGGAAGCAGGGGGCGGCCTGCGTTTCCGGTCCTGGTAGGGCGGAGCCTGTGAATCCCTGGGCAGAAGGAGGTGGAGGCGTCCATGGTGGTTCGCGAATTCGTCCGTGGTTCTACACATACACAGACACACACACACACACACACACAGACACACACACGCGCGCACATACACACGAACATGCACACAGTTGAATAAATTAAAAAAAAAATTTAAAAAAAAAAACAAAACAAAAACTCAGAGACTCTGGAGGACAAGATAAGAGATACAAAGAAAGAAGATTATTTAAATCTTTGAAAATAAATGATAGATACTAGTATTCCTTAAATCACAAGATAAAACTGCATAGTTAGAAACTGAAAAATTAGTCCTTTTATTTGAAATACGCTGAGATGTATCTTATTTGGCAAATAAAGATTCTTAACACACAGCCCTGCCAACCTACAGCCATGGGACCAGCAACCCACCACACCAGGTAAGAGGGTACACTCAGCCATGGGAGGGAACTCCCTGCTCCAGCATAATCGTGGGACTACTGTGCAAGATAAGAAGCATGAGGGACAGGGAAGGAACTACCCACTTAATCCTCCTCTCCTCCCCCCAGTGACACCTGGACCAGAAACAGTCATATCATACAACTATGAGATCCTGTCTAAATCCAGAGAAGCTTTCCCAATAACAGCCAAAGTCGTGCAATCATATATGAATCAGGAAAGCCAAAAAATCCTACCATAAACAGCAGTTACAGACTTAAGAGAAGATGTCCACGTCACATCATAAAACCACAAATATACTAAGTATCCGGAAAAAAAAAATTCTCCTACAAAAAACAATAATCCCACTACTGTAGAATTCCACTCAGAACAACCTAATTGACAGCAATCAGTAAATAAATACTGAGAATAATGTCTTCTAAAGAAATGTTATTAACATGATCAAGAGAAGAACTAAAAAAGAAATGTGAGGAATACTTAAAGGAATGTGAAGAACTCAGAGAGGAAATGAGTAGGCTTATGACCTTATATGAACAGGAAAATAATTAAAAAAATTGTCTGCATTGACAAAGTAAATAGAGGCAAAAAAAAAAGTTTAGAACAGGAGAAAAAAAGCAAAAGTTAAATTTAACTGGAAATCAAAGCTAAATGAAAATGAAAACCCAACAGAGAGCATCACACACAAAATAGATCAGCCAGAAGATATAATATCAGATTTGGATGATAAGCTGACAGAACAAGATCATACGATTAAAGAAGCTGAAAAAAACTTTGAAAAAAAACATGAAAGGAATATTCAAGAACTGTAGGACACCATGAGAAAGCCAAACCTATACATCCATGAAATCTGAAACAAGAAACCCAAGAAAATACTCAGTCATAAATGAGAGCTTCCTACACTTAAGGAAAGAGAGCTATGTACAGGTATAAGATACAAATTGAACACTATCCAGATATGACCAAAATAGGAGCAAAAAAGGCAAATAATATTAAAAACATCTCAGATACAAGACAAGCAGAATTATCTGAGAGCTGCAGGAGAGAAAAAGCAAGTCACATTTAAAGGCAAGCCTATTAGAATAATAGCTTACTTGTCAATGGAAACAGTAAAAGCCAGAATAGTTTGGAAAGACATTCTGCAAGTCATTAAAGATCCCAAATGCCAACCCAGGATACACATCCAAACTATCAGTCATGCTTGAAGGAGAAAGAAAAACAATTCTTGACAAAAAGAAAACAAAGTCAGTCTTATCTACCAAACCAGGTCTGAAGAAAATACTTGAAAAAGATTCTCAACCTAGAATTTAGTCTTCTTCATTACAAACATAATGGGTAGTTGCCCAAATCTTTCGTTTATTCCCCCTTTCTTTTTTCTAGCACCTTTTTCCAATGGCTTTTTTCCGACACCTATGTCAAAGATTAGTTGATTATAGGTGAATGCACTTGTATTTATGTCGAGTTTTAATCCATTGGTCTATATCGCTCTTTTGGAGCCAGTACCATGTTGTTTTTAATACTGTGGCTTTATGATACATTTTAAGGTCTGGTATAGTACTCCCGAAAAGTATTTATTACTCAGAATTGTCATTTATGTTTTCATATGAAATTCAAGATTGTTTTACCAATTTCTATGAAGAATTCAGTTGGAATTTTGTTGATATTGCAATGAATCAGAATATTGCTTTAGAATATTTAGAATATTGAGTAGGTTAATTCTGCCAGTCCACGAGTATCATAGTTGGGCACAGGTGTCAACTTGACAATTGAGGGTTTGAGCTCTGGGCACATTTGTAGAGAATTAGTGGTTAAGTTAGGCCCAGAGCAAACCTGCAGGAGATTGTCTAGCTAATGGGGAAGGCCCAGGCCAAGATGGGTGGGATTAGGCCCTGTAATAAAATACAGACAGCTGGTTGAGAGAGTTGGAATTCTCTTGTACACTTGGCCAGATATGCTGGTCTGGCAAGTAAGGATCATCCCTCTCTCAGCCCTTACATAGAGATGGTGTGGCCACTTCCCTCAGCCTTGGTGTTGGGTTGAGCTCTCCTGTTAAGTTGGACTGAGAACTGTAACCAGATAATTGTAAGAGACAATAAACCCCATGTTCCCTTTAGCCCTTTGATGGTCATTTATCAGCAAAAATGCAGGCGAACTGTAACGAGGAGCATGGGAGGACTTTTCATCTGCTGGTGTATTCTGTAATCTATTTTTTGAGGGTTTTAAAGTTTTCCTTGTATAAACATTTCACATCCTTGGTTTATTACACAATATTTGATTTTTTAAGGCAATGGTAAATGGCATTGTTTCTCTCAGATCTTTTGTTTATCCTTGAAGTATAGAAAAACTACTCATTTTTGAACATTGGTTTTGTATCCTGCTGCTCTTCTGAACTTATTTATTAGTTTCAGAAAGTTTCTGGAAGAATCTTTAGATAACCATGTCATCTATGAATAGGGATAATTTGATTTCATTCTTTTCCAAGTTGTATCTTTTTTTATTTCCCTCTTGTGGGACCTGAACATATTTGTCTCCATTTTGTACTTGTTTACTTGTCCTCCCTATGAAACACCAGACATACTAGACATTTGTGTATGTGACTAATCATTTCCCCAATTAGGAAATACTTAATGTTTTGGGAGCTCCCCTAAACTGGAAGAGCAGCCTTTATAGTAATATTTCACCAACTTTGTCAAGGATAAAATTAACATGATATTTTGTAAGAATTGTGGTAAAAGCAAAGGGAACTGTCCAATCAGAAGCCAGTCACTTAACTGCTCAAGGAATTCCAAGGGCCATGAGTAATGAAAGGGGTACTAGAAACTGTTTATGGGTTACTTGATCATGTATCTTCTGGATTAGAAGCCTTTTTCCCTAGAAGTAGCCACTATAAAAAGCCCTGCTGAACAAAATTTGGGGCTCTCTGCTGATCTTCTGTGTCAGTGACAGGGAGAGCCCGAGCTGGAGCTTTGAATAAAGGTCCTCATGTGATTGCAATGATGTCAGCTCCATGGTGTTCTCTTGAGATTCAGAAATCTGGGCACAACATTCTGGGGTCTCATCCAGGATTCCCAGAGACCCCTGGACCCCAGACCTGGAGGGCTTTATGCTGGCTGGTAAGTGCACTCAGTGTCTTTGTGTTTTGTTTATGTGTTTTGTGTAAATTTGCATTTGCTTAGAATTCTAGTTCATTTGGGATTAACATAAGGCTTAAGTGGATGCACAGGAGAGCCAGTCGACTGGGATTCTGGGAGATGTCCCAAGGAGAACTGCCATTGAAAATGGAAGAGTGGTCATTGCCTTCTTGGTGTAAGGCTTAGACCTGCCATTGAGAACAGAAGAGTGGTCAATTGCCCTCTTGGTTTTGTATTTGCCTCCAGAAGAAAACTTTTCTTGTATCTTTTTGTCCTTCTAACTGGCCACCAGAGGACACTCTTAAACTTTCATTTGAAACTTTTGTTTCTGTCTCCATTGTGTTCTGTGTTGTCTTGTGGCACCGCTGGCTGCCGAAATGGGACAGACTCAGAGGACTCCTTTATCTCTTATGATGGACCACTTCAGGGAGGTTAGGGAAGGAACTCAAAATCTAAGTGTTGAGATGAAGAAAAGGAAATTCATCACCCTCTATTCTGATGAATAGCCCACTTTCAAGGCCAGCTGATGTGTGTTTTAAGCTGTCTCCTATTTAATTTACCTAATAACAGCTCTATTTTAATTTCTAAATCAACTAAGGAAAAGAAAGCCTCTGCCCCCTATACTGGAGAGGCCAGAAGAACTGTCTATTGATCTTTGTGTTTTGTCTATGATGATCTCATTTTAATAGTTACTTTAATTGTTTTGATTTGTTTGGTTATCTGGATTTCCCATAAAATGTGTGTTTTGTGTTTCAAAATAACAAAGCTGTGGACACTTCAATTTTTATTCTTATTGCACACTTATATTCTTATTTTGGTTTTTGACTCTGTTTATTATTTGGCATGCTCAATTTAAATGCATGTGCACACTTAAAATTGAACCATTTTGGTAACATTAAAAGGCCTAAGTGTGTACTGTTTAATCTTGATTTTTATTTTTATTTATTTATTTTACAATTTTATAATTTCATACATGCAGACAATGCATTTGATCATAGCTACCCCTATCTCCCTCCCACTTCCCCTGGACATTTCCTTAGCATGTCCACCTCTTGCTTTTATGTCCTAATTTTTTAAATTGAACAATATAAAATAATATGTAAACAATAAAAGAAAATACATTAAGGATATAGATAGTTATGATTGAGCTCCTAGTTCCACATGCTTAAGAATACATGATAAAGCTGAGGAAGAGCAGTTTTGTTCATCCTCTGAAACTAAATTTATGGTGTCAGCACAGAGACCTACCATTCTTGACAGTTACTTGTACATGAGACCCTTGAGGTGTCAGAAGTGCTTCCTGTCCAGCAGATGCAGGGGCTGCAGGAGAATCACATAGCAGATGTAGGAGGGGATGGTGACCAGATTGTTGGCAATCATGAAGGAAAATTGCAGCAGGGCTCTTAGTAGCATCCAGACCAGCTGAAGAGCAGCTTCCAGCTTCCCAGCCATCCTCACACTGGAGTCCATCCTGCCCTACTTGGTCAGGCGCCTCAAAGGTCCCATGGCTCCTCAGTGGGTGTGAGCAGCAGAGGTCCCTGGGATAGGGGTTGCAGCGGGGAGGGGTAGGTGGGTGTATGGCCCCTGGTAGTTAATGCCATGCCAGTTCCACAGGGGAAATAGTCTTTTAAGGCAGCAGAAGTTGCATGGCTGGCTAAAGCTGGCAGGCAGGCTAAGTTGCAGCTGACCTCCACATGGATGGAGCATTCCTGGAGCATCCCTCTTCTTCTCTTGTTTGCGTTTTTCTTGGAGAGTCCAGCCCAGCCTAGTCCTCATACTCAGACTGCCACCGCCAGGGCCCAGTGATTGACAGAAAAGAGGTCCACGTCTGCTGCCAGCATCACATGGGCACGGGCATCTTTGATCGTCCTCTGCAGATGACCCCTCAGCATCCATCACCTCCCTCATAGTAGGTTGGGCGGGTCAAAGCTTCTGCCATCCCCGGTGCTCCTGCCATGCAAGGGTCTGCAGTCCCTGCCACCATCACCCCACAGGCGCCATCGCTGACCTTGGGCTCACACCGCCTTAGTCCAGGCATGGGCGCTCCTTAGTGAGCAGGCCCTGGTCTCGTTGATGTTGTTCTTGGCCAGGTGCAAGGCCTTGCGCATGGTGGTGGGTACAGAAGCCCATGCACTGCAGCGTGGTCCTGTGCTGCTCCTCCTCCAGTTCCGTGGCTTGGGGCTCCCTGCAGGGGAACAGCAAAGCTGCAGCTGCACCACCACCTCCATGCCATCCCTGTGCTGCTACCCTGGGTGCTCCGAGGCCACCGGGCCAGGGTGCGGGCATCAGGGTAGCCAAGCTGGGGCTGCTGGGCGCTCAGGTGCGGCCACTGACTCAACCCTGCATGCTGCCATCATGGCCTCCAAAGTGTCCATTTTGAAAACTAAACTTTCCAACATTTTCCATACCTTAATCGGTTAGGCAATTTTGATCCATTTTTTCAAGCAAAAGAAATTGAATCTCCCGCTGGGTGGGTCACACTGTCAGGTGCTAGCTGCCCTTGGTGCTGACCTTTGCCACCACCGCTGGTGGCTGCTGACGTCATGTTCTTTTTCAAATTAATAAAGATTCTCAAAAAGACTCTCTGTGGAAAAAGAAGGGAGGGGAGGACGGGAGGGGAGGGAAGCTAATCTTGATTTTTATGAAGCCTCACAAAAGGTGGTATTGTCTTTTTACCCAGAATCTGATGACATCACTTTTGTAATTCCTTTAAAAATTTGTTTTCCCCTGTGTTATACCAACATATCTAGGAGCCAGAAAAGAAAACTGATTTCTGAGAAATTCATTGGAATTCTTCACTCTCCTGGTATGTATGAGCTCCCTTCCTTGGGGGACAAATCTGCTTTCTAATTCCATGTTCCCATGTGTACTCCTGTGTTCTGCTACAATCTTGTTAACCTAATTCAGATATAATTTTTAAAATGAAGTCTACTGTTATTGCCTCCTTTAAAGGACATTTTTTAAAGGATATGGGAACCATCAAGTAGGAGAAAGAAAATATGAAGAAAATATGTATGTACTTAAAGTTAGAGATGTGCAGAAGAATTGGAAGAAGATGTACAGGAGTTTTGTGAGTTGTTTACTTAAAAGAAATATGTTAAAATAAATTGTGAAGGGTTGTGGGATGTTAGATTTATGAGACTGAAAATTAGAGATGATGGTTACAGGAAATGCTGTGTGTTATGCTTCTTCTATGTTATAGAAGGAAAGGCATTGAGCCTCAGAAACATACCTGTTAGGAATTAAGCTTCATGTATCCAAATGTTTTTCAATTGTTTTGATTAAATAGAAATGTGGTTACTCATAAAATCCCAATTTCTAAAGAGCCATAGGGTCATGTGAGGAAAGTGACTGTCACTCTTCTGGTCCTAGGGAAGGTCTGAGACTAGGACTTGTGGCAACCCTGGCAGGGCCCTCCTGGCTCCCAGGGAGGTGGGTTCCCAGAGAGCAGGGCTCTGTTCAGGGTCAGGCCAACAGGAGAAGCTGAGGCCCTGCCCAGCAGATGCCACCTCAGCTGGAGCTTGGAACAGACTCAAGGCCAGCTAGGAAGTTTCTCTGAATCTTGGATTTCACAGTAAAAGAGAGTCTGCTAAAGCAATCTCTGCTCACCTTTCAGAGCAGGCTTCTCCTGGAGGGGGAGGAAAATGGCACCTTTAAAATATGGGAGGAATGTTTTAATCTCTTTGTGAATGTGTGAGTGACAGTCAGCTCAAATTTGTAGTCCCATGGCAAGATCCCTAAGATCTCTTAAAGCCACAGGGTTCAATTGGGCGTTTCCATGGTGATAACATATGGTCTAGGGTAGGATCAGATTAGAATCCGGTCATGAAACAGCTGAACCCATTATTGCTAAGTTATCACCCATGACTCTGCAAAGGGTGCAGCCAGACTGGCACTTGAATGTTTTCTCCTGGAGGGATTCTCAACCTTTGATCGTCTGTGTCATATGGTGGGGATGAATGTGACTTTAGGTCTTGTTAGTCAATGGAAGAAAATTCCTAAAAACATTCACTCTAAAGGAAAAATGTTTCATGTCTGAGGTAATGACCATCAATGTGTATTTTCTCAGACATGGCCTCTATACATCTTAGGTTATGGCAACAGATGGTCCTCCCCCGAGGAGGATCTTTATGATACCATCCTCCAACTAGATTTATTCTGCTGAATGGGAAGCAAATGACAGAAAATTAAGACATTACAGAGATCTATACCAAAAGTACTAGATAGTAGTGCAAGAAAAAATTTTGTCTCTCAGTAGAAATACCCTCAAGACTAAGGTAGAATAGGAATTTCATATAACTTGCACATCAGTAAAACCTCTCTCACTTCGAATGCAAACAGGGTCAGTGTAAGTCAGATCCAGCATTATAACCTGTAAAGAAGAAGTGTATTTGAGCCAACTCAGGTTCATGTTTCCTTCCCTTACAAGATTTTGGCCTAAGTTACATAGGGAGTTTTTCTGAGGATCCAGATGAATTCATTTTTCAAACAGAAAGGAAGGAAAAGAGAAAACCAGAAAACAAAGAAATCAAAACTTGACATTTGCCTAAGGGGATAGATAAAATACTAACAAGCATGCCCAAGCAGATCAACCCAGGACCCCTTCCAACAAGGGAAAAATGGAAAATATGCTTTGAATATGACCAGACTAGGCATTTTGAGACTGTTCCAAGCATAGGGACCTTTCACATGGCCTATGTCCCAACTGTGGGAGTCTCTACTGGAGGAAGGATTGCCCCCTGAAACCCAGGGCCAAGGGGTCAAGCTCTTATGCTAGGGACCAATAAAGTGGCCTGAAGCTCTTAGCTTCCCTCCAGTGGGAAAAGGAGTTTACCGCTGATACATAATGAAAGCCCAAAATGCCAGGTCTACCATCTCATGAGAACTTTGGGTTTAACATCAGATGGGAAGCCTCTGTGAATAGACAAGGGAGCATAAAATTCTAGTGCTCATCTTCCTTCCTAGGTGTTGCAGTCCGCCTGCATTGTTGCTGATAAATGACCAGAACACAGCTTAAGGGAACAAGGAGTTTACTTTCTTACGATAGTCTGGTTACAGTTCATAGTCCAGCTTGACAGGAGAGCACACACCAATACCAGGGCTGAGGGAACTGGCCACCATAACGGCTGAGAGATGGACAATCTTTACTTGCCAGACCAGCATGTCTGGCCAAGTACACAGAAGGATGCCAACTCTCTCAACCAGCTCTCTGTGATTTATCCAGGGCCTAATCCCACCTACCATGGACTGGGTCTTCCCCAGCAGCTAGACAATCTCCTTCAGGTTTGCTCTGGGCTTAACTCAACCATCAACTCTCCATAACTATGCCCAGAGCTCAAACCCTCAAGAGTCAAGTTGACACCTGTGCTTAACTAACCCCTTGTCAACTTGACACAAAACAATACACTTTTAAACTGTAACCTTTCCTTGTCCCCACAGATGTTAAAATATAAATACATTCCATGTTCAAATTTAAAATGTTCTCTCATTAAAACTTCAGTTCCAATATTTTAAAACATTAAAACAGAAGGATCTTAAAACAATAAGAAAACATTAAAAAGATCAAAGTCCAGCAAATCACTGCATCCTGTACTTCAATGTCCATCTTCTGCTGCTCATCACATAGTCAAGGCAGCTCAAAGACTCGAGGCATTCCCAGTCCCTGTTTGCAGCTTAATGTTGTAAAAGCAGAGTTCCTCTGAACCAGGCTGAATCTCTACTCGCAGTTGTCCTCAGTAGCAGTCCCACAGTTCTGGCATCTCAAACACAACTCTGGGTTCTCCTCTGCAGCTTTAAGCTTCACCATCTCTTGCAGGAACTCTACGCCTGCCACTTGGTGCCAAGCTTTTGCTGCTCTCCATGAACCCTTCAGTAGTACACGAAAACCAGTATCACCTGAGGGACGCTGCCTGATTCTGAAGCGAGGTTGAAATGCAGCTTAGTGCACTGGAGCCACAGCTGCACCAACTTCAGTGCGCTGACGCTGGAAAAGCCTCTCTTTTAGGCAACCAAACTTGCAAAGGGCAAGAAACAGCTTTAACTTGGGCTTTCGGTCCCTGAAGGAATCTGAGCTTCCAAACCATGAACTTGCCATATGGTGGTTTCCACGTCTTCCACTGTCTCAGTGCAAGTCACTAGGTTTTCCTTCACTGATACTCATTTGTCCAACAGCCTGCCCTTTGCACATCCAAACCTCTAAGGTTGCCAACACAGCTCTCCTCTGTCAAGCAAACCAGTCCATCATCCTTATATTCAGTTTTACCAAAGTCCTTGTTCCCCTCATCACAAGCTGAGCCCAAACAATGTCTCTCAGCAATTGGCCCACTAAACGCTGAAGAATGGTATTTGTAAATCCACAAAGTGAAAACTCTCAAGCATTTTCAACTTTGTCCAGCGAAACCGTTCCAAAGACACAAAATCCACATAGTCAGATTTATCAGCAGCACCCCACTTCCTGGGTACCAAATTCTGTTGCAGTCTGCCTGCATAGTTGCTGATAAATGACCAGAACACAGCTTAAGGGAACAAGGAGTTTACTTTCTTACGATAGTCTGGTTACAGTTCATAGTCCAGCTTGACGGGAGAGCACGCACCAACACCAGGGCTGAGGGAACTGGCCACCACCATAACGGCTGAGAGATGGACAATCTTTACTTGCCAGACCAGCATGTCTGGCCAAGTACACAGAAGGATGCCAACTCTCTCAATCAGCTCTCTGTAATTTATCCAGGGCCTAATCCCACCTACCATGGGCTGGGTCTTCCCCAGCAGCTAGACAATCTCCTTCAGGTTTGCTCTGGGCTTAACTCAACCATCAACTCTCCACAACTATGCCAAGAGCGCAAACCCTCAAGAGTCAAGATGATACCTGTGCTTAACTATGACACTAGGCTTTTGTTAACCTTTGAATTTACTAAAATGTTCAAGATCGGGGAATGAGAGGTCACCAGTCACTACTGAGTAACAAAGTAACTACTTAGATTCTTTACATGCCTAACGGTATTGTTTTTAGGCATTCCTTTGTTTACATGCCTGAATGCCCCAATATTCTAGGTTTAGACTTAATGAAATAAGATATTTTAATGCTGTTGTGAAGTCGTCTATGTAGTTCTAGTTTTAGAGGCATCAAATATGCTAAAGAAAAAATTGTGTTAGATTTCTGAGGGTGATGGAATCAGACAGCATGTAGCAGAAAGCTTGTAGGCCCAAGAAAGACACTTTGTGCTGTAGAGTTAAAGCCAGAGACATATGTTGGCAGAAAGTTTAATAAAGTTTTGCCCTTGTCCTAAAAGCTTGCCTGAAGTTAAGCTTAGTGTTTTGCAGAAGAAAATGCAATGACAAACTTAATTAAACCAGGAAGAGGGAGAGAGCAAAATGTCTGCTATTAAAAAGACTAGCTCACTTTCTTCCTCCCACCGCCTGTCCCCCCCACCAGGCTCCCAGTCCTCCATCCCACATGAGTTCGCCCAGCCCCCCAGGTGGCCCCGTGTCCCAGCACCTCCCTCCAGCCAGCCCGAGCAACATCCAGGTGGCTTCCAGTTTTCCCTGGGCCACGCCCAGACCCTAACCCCTTTCTTCCTCCCACCCACTTGTCCACCTGACCTGACAGGACTTCCTCACATTCCTCCATCCCCGGAGCTTGGGAGGGCCACTAAGCCAAGTACCAGGTCCCAGGTGAAGAATTCTGCCTCTCCGGCCCACCGGGGACCCACGCACATGGTCCACGGAAGACACACTGCTACTCAGAATTCAATAGAGTCCAAAGGAAACTCAAGAAAAGTTCTAAGGTCAAAGGCCATACATCTGACGACCTCTACAATCATCCTATCACATGTTATTGGTATTATTGGATTCTTCACACCCAGCCCAAAGATAAGTAAACCTCCTTTTTTTCACCTTATTTTTCCTTACTAGTATTAATCATTGTAGATTAACTTTTCCATACAGCCACCCCAAAACATACATCTCTAGGGAGTACACCACTCACCCTCACATATCACCAAAATATTAAATCGTAAAAGTGCACTACCATACTAATATTCACCCCCTGTCTTCTAAACTGACTTAACTGATATACTAACAGCCAAATAGCTTCATCTAGGAAATACCAATAACAAGAGACAAATGTACCCAACTCCAAGGCAAGCACTAGCAATAACTGCCCGAGTGTAGTAATACCAACTAAATCAGTTCAGTCAAAAACACACAGAAACTGAAAGGTCCTAAGAAACAAAACAACAATGCCCAAGTCAAAGTGCACATCCATGAGACACAAACCCAAGAAGACCAATTTCCCACCAAAAGAATCCCCATAATGATGGATTCCAACCAGAACAAAATCACAGAAAATGGCCAAGAAAGCCAGATGCAAGATAACGACTTTCAAAGTATGATCATTACCATGATTAATACTATGAAAGAGGAAATCCAACAGGAGTTAAACAACCGCATCAACCACTTTGAACAGGAATACAACAGGCACTTGGAGGAGTTGAGAAAAATAGTTCAAGAAACATAAATAGACATAGAGCAGTAAAAACAGTCTCAGGCAGAGATTAAAATCTAAAAACTAAAAGACAAGTTGTCTTCAACACAAAACTCAACAGAGAGTCATATCAGCAGAACTAACAAAGCAGAAAATAGAATTACAGGTCTTGAAGACAAAGTGGGAGAACTAACCAGCTCAATGGAAGAGATTGTTAAAGCCAAAAAGATACTTGAAAGGAATATTCAAGAGATATGGGACACCCTGAAGAAGCCTAACATGTGCTCATGGAATACTAGACCAAGAATCCCAAATAACACAACTGAGGAAATTTTTCAAATTATCTATAAATGAAAACTTCCCGCAACTAAAGAATGAGAGGCCCATCCAAATACAAGAGGCATATCGCACTCCTAACAAAATAGAAAATCACCACGGCAAACAATAGTCAAAACACTCCACATTCAAGACAAAGAAAAGGTGCTGAGAGCTTTGAAAGAAAAAAAACAAGTCACTTTTAAAGGTAAACCTATTAAAATAACAAATGACTTCTCAATGGAAACAGTAAAAGCAAGAAGAGCTTGGAGAGACGTACTTCAAGTATTAAATGAGCAAAAATGTCAACCCAGACTGATATACCTGGCAAAACTATGTGTCATGATCGAGGGAGAAAGAAAAGTTTTCCAGCACAAAGACAACTTGAAGGGATACATGTCTACCAAACCAGGCCTTCAAAAAAACCTAGAAATGATACTCAAACTTGAAGAAAAAAACAAGCGTATCCAGGAGGACAGAAGGAAGTATAATAATACCAAAACATAAATGTCAAACGATATGCTTAGAAAATCCACTAAACATAAAAAATGTCCAGAACTAAAAATAATTTCTCCATTATCACATTAAATGTCAATGGTATTAACTCACCGATGAAAAGACACAGATTACAAACATTGATTAAAAACCACAACCCATCAATCTGCTGCCTTCAGGAAACTCATCTCACCACAAAAGATAGGCACATCCTAAAAATGAAAGGTCCAAAATTCTGCAAGCTAATGGAACCAGGAAACAGGCAGGGGTAGCCATTACAATGTCGGACAAAGTGGACTTCAAACCAAAAAAAAATCACAAGAGACAAAGATGGATAGTACATTTTAGTCACAGGTACAATTCACCAGGAAGACTTCACAATACTGAACATTTATGCACCTAAAACAGGCCCCTTCACATTCATTAAGAAAACCCTACAGTATCTAAAGTGAGAAATCAACCCCCAAACGATAATTCTTGGGGATTTTAACACCGCCCTCTCAACATGGGAAAGATCAACAGGTCAAGAGCTTAACAGAGACACTTTGGAACTTAATCAAACTCTTAAAGAAATGGACCTTACAGATTTCTATTCATCCACGCACCAAAGAATACATATTTTTCTCAGCAGCACACGAAACATTCTCCAAAATAGATCACATATTGGGCTACAAAATGAATATCCACATATACAAGAAAGTTGAAATTCTAGCCTGTGCCCTATCAGACCACGACAGCCTAAAGCTGGACATCCACAACACAACAAACAAAGGAAAATACACTAACTCCTGGAAACTTAACAATATGATGCTGAATGAGAACTGGATTTAGGAAGAAATTAAAAAGGAAATTCAAGATTTCCTGAAAGCCAATGATAATGAAAATGAAACTTACCAAAATCTCTGGTAATATAACTTACCTCTATTCTAAGAGGTAAGTTCATAGCTCTTAATGCCTACATCAAAAAAATGAAAACGTCAGAAATAAATAACTTAACAATGCAGCTTAAAGCTTTAGAGAAACTAGAGCAATCCGATCCCAAAAGCAGTAGAAGAGAGGAGATTAGCAAAATAAGTGGAGAAATATCTGAAATCGATATTAGGAAAATGATACAGAAAAGCAACCAGTCAAAAAGCTGTTTTTTTGAAAAAAATCAAAAAGATTGATACACCCCTAGCTAAATTAACCAAAAGCAAGAGAGAGAAAACCCAAATTAACAAAAATTAGAAACGAAAATGGAGTTATCAACTACTGATACCCAAGAAATCCAGAGATTTATAACATCATATTTCAAAAATTTACAATCTGTGAAATTTGACAACACAAAAGAGATGGATGAATTCCTAAGTAAACACAACTTACCTAAATTGAATCAGGAAGTTGTGAATTATTTAAATAGTCCTATAACATATGAGGAAATTGAGGAAGTAATCTCAAATCTTCCCACCAAAAAATGTCCTGGACCAGATGGATTCAGCACAGAGTTCCACCAGACATTTAATGAGTTAATAACACCAATACTCCTTAAATTGTTCCATCAAATAGCAAAGGAAGGAACACTACCAAATGCCTTCTATGAAGCAAATATCATCTTAATCCCAAAACCTAAAAAGATTCACTTAAAAAAGAAACCTATAGGCCAATCTCTCTGATGAACCCAGATGCAAAGATTCTCAACAAAGTCTTAGGAAATCAGATTCAAAAACATATCAAAATGATCATTCACAGGGATCAAGTAGTCTTTACCCCAGCACAAAAGTTTGGTTCAACATATGCAAATCAATTAATGTAATGCACCATATAAACCAGTCCAAAGTCCAAGACCACATGATACTCTTGATAGATGCAGAAAAAGCTTTTGACAAGATCCAACAGCCCTTATGATCAAAACCTTAGAGATAGTTGGAATGGAAGGAACCTTTATCAATATAATAAAAGCTGTATACAACAAGCCAAGAGCAAGGATTATGCTCAATGGGGAAAAACTTGAAGCATTCCCACTTCAATCAGAAACTAAACAAGGCTGTCCACTCTCACCACTTCTATTCAATACTGTACTTGAAGGCTTAGCTGAAGCCATGAGACAAGAAATGGACATAAAAGAGATTCAAATCGGCAAGGAAGAAGTCAAGCTATCCCTATTTGCAGATACATGATCTTATACCTGAGTGATCCCAAAAACTCCACCAGGAAGCTCCTAGAACTAATTGAGAAGTTCAGCAGGGTGGCAGGATACAAAATAAATGTGCAAAAATCAGAGGCCTTCCTATATGCCCAGAATGAAAGAAGTGAAAAAGCCCTGAGAGAATCAATCACATTTACTATGAAATACCTTGGTATAATCCTAACCAAGGAAGTAAGAGACCTTTATAATGAAAACTTTAAAACCCTAAAGGGAGAAATTGCAGAAGACACCAGAAGGTGGAAAGACCTCCCATGTTCCTGGATTGGCAGAATCAACATCGTAAAAATGACCATCCTACCAAAGGCAATATACAAATTCAGTGCTACACCAATTAAAATCCCAAAGCAATTCTTTAAAGAGGTTGACCAAACAATCTCAAAGTTTATGTGGAGGCACAAAACATCCGGATAGCAAAAACAATCCTGAGTAACAAAAACACTGCTGGAGGTATCACCATACCAAAACTTAGCCTATACTACAAATCCATAGTTATAAAAACAGCCTAAGTACTGGCTCCAAAATAGACACACAGATCAGTGGATAAGGGTTGAAGACCCTTATAAGTCCACACAACTACAGATTTTTGATCTTTGACAAAGGAGCCCAAAAAGTCCAATGGAAAAAGAACAGTATCTTCTTCAACAAATGGTGCTGGCAAACCTGGATCTCCACATGCAGAAGATTAATCCTGGATTCGTACTTGTCACCATGTACAAGAACTAATTCCAAATGGGTCGATATAAGGCCAGAGACTATAAAAACCATAGTTGAAAGAGTAGGGAACTCCCTCGAGCTGATTGGGCTAGGCCAACAGTTCCTAAACGGACATCCAATAACACAGTCATTACAACCAACTCTCAACAGATGGGATCTTGTGAAATTAAAGAGCTTCTGTTCAGACAAAAAGATTATAACCTGAGCACAAAGGCAACCCACAGAATGGGAGAAAATCTTCACTAACCACATATCTGATAGAGCTCTATTACCCAGAGTGAACAAAGAACTTAGAAAACTAAACACCAAGGAAACTAATGGCCCAATTAAAAAATGGGCCCTGGAATTTAAAAGAAACTCTACCAGGGATGAAATTAAAGTGTCTAACAAATATCTTAAAAAATGCTCCACATCCTTAGCCATCAGGGAAATGCAAATCAAAACTTCCCTGAGATATCATCTCACCCTGGTCAGGATGACAAAAATCCACAGTACAAACAACACCAGAGAGGATGTGGAGAGAGGGGAACTCTCCTACATTGCTGGTGGGAATGCAGGCTCATATAACCACTCTGGTGAGCCTTATGGAGATTCTTAAAGAAATTAAAGATTGAAATGACATATCACCCTGTGATTCCACTTTTGGAAATAACCTCCCATACAGCAAAAATTCACCTCGATACCACAAGCATGACTTGTTCATAGCAGCACTGTTTAGAATCGCAAAGTCATGGAATCAACCCAAATGTCCAACAGTTGATGAGTGGATAAGGAAAATGTGGTACATTTATATAATGGAGTACTACTCAGCCATCAAAAATGATGAATTAATGGAATTTGCTGGGAAATGGATGGAATTAGAAACAATTATATTGAGTGAAGTATCCCAGACACAGAAAATTAAGTGCTGTATATACTCCCTAATAGGTGGCTCCTAGTACCAAATCCACTTAGATACAGTCTAGGATAAATCTCTGTAATACCTACAGTAATTGCAAAGATTATGAACAGGAGGGATGAGGAAGGAGGGCCGTATCAGAAACAAGGAGAGAGGGGATCATGTTACAGCATAGAAAATAGGCCACCATCAAAGACTGCAAGTAAGTTATGAGACATCTGGTTAAGTTCACAAACTTTCCTTCCTGATCATTTACAACTGATGGGTATGATCTTGAGGGCATATAGTTTAGCAGATAGCACGTAACCATTTTGCAAATGGGTGATTGACTCCTCCCTCACTGTGGTTTCCTACTTTTATTAAATCTACCTTTGAATATATTCTGATAACAAGACTCTAGTTTAACAGGTTTTTATCTCTGACCAAGGGGTGACAACCAGTACCCATCAGGATGGAGTGAAGGGCATTGCAGGAGCAGCAAAACTGAAAAAAAAATCAACAAACCATAATCCATAACATCAGAGACTCTATATCAACCACCTGAAACTAGGCCAGCCTAATCTCTCCCCATCCTGAAGCTCAGGGAAATTTGTGGAAGAGGGGGCGGTAAGATTGTAAGAGCACAAGTTTGGGAGAAGTAATGATATGCAAGATACTCCACACAAGTTAGGGTTGAAGCAATCATAATTGGACTTTGCATGCCCTGCGCAATATCCAACACACTATTTATCCCACAAAGTCTAGCATTTACTAAAAGCACTAGGGATCCTTGGAGGCAAGGGATTGACAGCCACAGTAGTGTTCCTATGCTTAAGGGAAACACAGGAAAGGGTTCTGGGAAATACCACTGGGTCCTTTCACCTCATCGGAGAGGAGAGTTTGGCATGCACATTAAATGATGCTCCGTCGATGGGAGGGGGAGGCACTGGGTGATGGGATGGAGGGGGGAGTGAAACAGGCATAGGGGGGTGGGGGGTGTAGGGAGGGAGGGGACCGGTGTACCTGTAAGTTTGTATGAGCGGAATAAAAGAAAGAAAGAAAAAGAAAAAAGAAAGAAAGAAAAGAAAGAAAAAAGAAAGAAAGAAAGAAAGAAAGAAAAGAAAGAAAGAAAAGAAAGAAAGAAAGAAAGAAAGAAAGAAGAAAGGAAGAAAGGAAGAAAGGAAGAAAGAAGAAAGGAAGAAAGGAAGAATGAAACGGACGAATGAAAAGGAAGTAAATCTAAGAGAAAGAGATAGTATACAGAGATACATATATAGAAGAGAGAGAGAGAAAGAGAGAAAGAGAGAGAGAGAAAGAGAGAAAGAGAGAGAGAGAAAGAAAGGAAAATAAAAGAAAAGAAAAGAAAAGAGAGAAAAAAAAACAGACTAGCTCCATTGACAAATCAAAGCTGGCTCTTCATTTAGATCAGAAGAGTGGTCCTAAGATAATTCTCAGAGATCTGTAGGACTTTCTATGCAAGGAAACAATGTCCCCATGCATGTGTTCTTTTACATCTCTTTGGTCCAAAAAATGACCTGTGCCACTTTGCTTTAAGAATCCAGAAGGACAAGGAAAACTAATTTAGATTGTTCTGCACAAAAATTAATATGGTTTACATTTTTTTGGACAGGCCTTAAAATGTGACCTTGGAGATTTATAGCTGCCAGAGGAGAAAGGTCTCCAGTATGTAGATTAGCTCTTGGACTTTAAAACAGACAAACACTGTGACTATTTCAGGCAAGGTAACAGGTTTTCTTTACTAACTCTAGCCTGTAGGATTGCTGAGCTTGTTTGGTTTATCCCATGTGCCCTCCGAATTAATGGTTTAATCCTTGTGTAGTTCTTGAAGGCTTAATTTATGAATTTTGTCTCCATTAGACAGACCTTGAAACAAAGCCATCTGTCAAAGACCTATAGATCATCCCAGCATTTCACAGATGAGAGCATTAGACTGCTCACACACTTCCTTCACCCCAACTCAGCAGGAAGTAGCTAGAGCGGTTGTTGTCCCTCATCCCTTGAGCAGCCTGGGTCTTAAGAAGCTTAAGGAGTACAATAGGCAGGTCTAGAACAGCCTATGCTGGGACCATCTTTGAGGGTCTTTTAAAATTCCAGAAGGCCATCCCCCACCCATAAGGCAGCCAGTTGTTAATTCCAAAAACGTGGGCAGGAGGAATATTCTGCTTCAGGCCCATGACTGGGCTTCAGGATGACCTAAGAAAAAAAGGGGAATGAGGGGCCTGAACATATTTGTCTCCATTTTGTACTTGTTCACTTGTCCTCCCTATGAAACACCAGACATACTAGACATAGACTGTTCAACCCAATTTGTGTCTGTGTCTAATCATGGCCAGTCAGCCCAATTAGGAAATACTTAATGTTTTGGGAGCTCCTCTAAACTGGAAGAGCAGCCTTTACAGTAATATTTCACCAACTTTGTCTAGGATAGAATTAACATGATATTTTGTAAGAATTGTGGTAAAAGCAAATAAAACTGTCCAATCAGAAGCCAGTCACTTAACTGCTCAAGGAATTCCAAGGGCCATGAGTAATGAAAGGGGTACTAGAAACTGTTTATGGGGTACTTAATCATGTATCTTCTCGGTTAGAAGCCCTTTCCCCTAGAAGTAGCCACTATAAAAAGCCCTGCTGAACAAGACTCGGGGCTCTCTGCTAATCTGCTGTGTCAGTGACAGGAAGAGCCCGAGCTGGAGCTTTGAATAAAGGCCCTCATGTGATTGCAATGATGTCAGCTTCATGGTGGTCTCTTGGGATTCGGAAATCTGAGTACAACACTCTCTTGTATTATAGCTCTAGCTATGACTTCAAGTCTGATGTTCAATAGGAATGTTGAGGGTGGCTAGCCTTGTATAGTTCATGTTTTGACAATGCTTTCAGTTTTTTACCATTTAAAATTATTTTTGTCATAGTTTTGTTGCAATTGGCCTTCATTATGTGGCTAAATGTTCCTTCCAAACCTATTTTCTCAAAGGTCTTTATCATAAAGAGGTGTTAGATTTTGTCAAAAGTGTTTTCAACATCAAATGAGACAATTGTGCTTGAGTTGATCTGTTGCTTTATGAGTAATAATGTCTGTTTAACTAACGTGGGTGAGACTCAAATTGTGAATTCTTGGTTCATTGTTCCTTTGATGAGTATATAGTATTCTCCTGCTTTTTCTATAATTTATTTTGGTTTGAAGCTTATTTCTCAAATATTAGGAAAACTACTTGTTTCCTACTTTTGTTTACTAGAAGTATCTTTTACTATTTTTTGGCCCTGAGATTATGCCTGTCTTTTAACATGTGGTGTTCCCTGGAGGCGGCATACTGATAGATTTTGGCTTTTAATCCATGCTGATAGTCTATGTCTCTTGATTAGGGAGTTGATCCTGTTAATTTTAAAGTTATAATTGATAAGTTTTTATTGATCCTTCATTTTTAGAGTTTTAGATTTTTGTATGTTGGCAATTCTGTGCCTGGTAGCTGTATAGGCATTATTTTCCCTATTATACTCTTGAGTATGTTGACCAGTTTCATCTATCTTGAGACTATTTCTAGTATTTTCTCCAGATCTGGTTTGGTAGATAAGGATTTGACAGCTTGGTTGGGAATAGCAGCATGGGTTGATCTTTTATGACTTGAAATATATCTTTCCATACTCTTCTGGCTTTTTCTGTTTCCATCCAGAAGTCAGCTGTTATTCTAATAGGCTTGCCTTTATATATGACTTGTTTTTTCTCTCTTGCTGCTGTGAGAATGATAGCTTTGTCCTGTATCTCAGGTGTCATTACCACCATTTGCCTTGTTCTACTTGTATTGGTCATGTCTGAATAGTGTGTGATATGCATCCTGTAATTGGATGGGACACTCATTTTAACAATGTTATTTCATCTAATCCATGAGCATGGAAAGCCTTTCCATTATCTAGTGTCTTCTGTAATCTCCAATGTTTCTTCTGTTTACTAGATAACATCACTTTATAGAAAGAACATGCTAAAGGCTTTAATAAAATAAAAAAACATGTAGTAACCAAACCTGTTATAATTTCACACTAAATAAGAGTGCTTATTAGTTTTGTCTCTACACACCAGGATGCAAGGCTTACTTTTTCACATTCATATCAGCATTCTTTTCATTTTATAATTTTTATTTAATAATAGCCTTCTTATCTGGGTAAAGGATAGCACATTATGATTTTGATTTATATTTAGTGATTACTGATGTCAAGCCTTGTTCATATGTTTGTTGGCATTTGTACATTTTCAGTTTAGAAATATCTTTTCAGCTTCAATGCCTATTTTTAAATTGTTTTTATTTTCTTTTTTATTGTTCCTGGTCTGCTTTTGCATTAAATATTTATGTTTGTATGTGTGTATGTTTATGAACAGTGCATGTATCTTTATATAAAAAATAAGTTTAAAATATTGTAATGTTTTAAGAAATCTTATACTTTCATTTAGACCACATCCATAATTAACATGGGTTAGATACACCCATTGTTGTCTTAGAATCACCAACACATCCTTTCTTATTCCACTTGCTCTAAAAACTATGCACATAAGTAAAATACAAAGTATATACTCTATAAACCACCACTGGTCTAAAATCTTGGATAAGGAAACAAAACTGGAGATAAGATCAAAGAAATATTTTTCAGCATGCATGAAAATGCCTAATGCTACTTAAGGAAAATTGTGCTGAGTGGTATTATTGCATTTTGGTATAAAACAACAAACCTACACCAACAAAATAATTTTTACTTGTGGATGGGATCTATGGCAACCAAGGGGAGCAAGACAAAGCATTCCAGACATCAGCTGATAATCAGGTTTTTTAAAATATAAAATTATTTTAACATTAAATTCCTGTTCTTATTTTGTGTGCCATTCCTGTTTTTCCCTTTGCTCATGTGCTCTGTGCTCTGCAGCAGAAGAGGAACCCCAGATTCTTCGACTTTCTGGTTGAATTTAACCAACTGCAGGTAATAGAAGGGATTAGAATGTGTGAGGATAGATTTCAATTACTGAACTTCCTCCCTGAAGGATGTAGACTGACATGACTAATTTCTTCCACCTAAGGACACAATCACTGCAGTGAACTCATCTCTTACAAATGCACTGCTCACTGCATTCCTAGAAAACAGGAAAAATCATCAAGAAAAACTTATAAGCTTAATCTTTTCCTCATCTTGATAGTTATTTCTATCTTTTATATCTTTGTAGATAACTATATCAAGATAACTAGAAGGTAAAGGTGAGGAAATAACTTGAAGAATAAAATGACATGGAAAAGATGGATAATGGAAATGAATGAAGAAAAAACGGAAAGCCAAAATTGCAAAAAATAATGAAAATTCCCCTTTTTGCTGCTTCTTCAAGTTCTCCTTTCTTGGCTTACTGAAAGGACCAATCAAGAATGAATTTCAAAACCTGAACAAGGCACTCCCACTGAATGGCAAGCTGAATACCCATTTGTCTCTAGCAGAAAACCCATCATTCACCTTGAAATTTGGATTATCAGACTGATAAAAGCCAGGAGAATCAACTGACCATCTAATGCCTAGTATATTCAGGAGGAGAAGGAAAAAAACACCAAATAAAGTGACTGATAAGTTAAAGAGAGGTCACATAATTTTATGTCAAAGACAGCCACTGTGTCAGACTTCCTTCTCTCTCCAAGGGCTTACCAATTTCTCTTGTGCATCTGAAAAGGATAAATGTTTGAGGTACAAACAAAATTCAGTCCACCTATTCTCAATTTAGCTCTTCCCATTTATTTCGAAGCTTTCAACTTATAGTATTTCACAGACTTTTTTATTTTATTTTATTTTTTTTAATTTTTTATTATTATTATTTATTCAACTGTGCACATGTGCGTGTGTATGTGCGCCCACGTGTGTGTCTGTGTGTGTGTGTGTGTCTGTGTATGTGTAGAACCACGGACGAATTCGCGAACCACCATGGACGCCTCCACCTCCTTCTGCCCCGGGATTCACAGGCTCCGCCCTACCAGGACCAGAAGCGCAGGCCGCCCCCGCTTCTGCCCGGCATCTATATGTGGGATCTGGGATCCGAACTCAGGACCTTCCACCTGCAAGACGGAGGCTTAACCCCTGAGCCACCTCTCCAGCCCTTCACAGACATTTTATAACCTTTATAATATTTAAAATTATGGAGAAGACTTTGCTTAAAAAACCAGTACTTAAAATTTGTGACATTTTAAAGTCTGATATCAAGTACTCATTTGTCTAGGTATCATAATTAAGGAAATAATTTCTTTTATTTTACATTGAAATATTAACATACACTACTTTCTTTCTGTCAAAGAATATTTTTCCTGCTCAAAATTTCAAATAATTCCAGTTGTGAAAGCAAGAGAGAATTAAGCTAAAAGGGAAAGTTAAATGTTGGAAGTCTTGCATAAATACAACAAAATCAGTCCAATACCCTTAAATGACCATGAATGCAGGTACACTTTTCATATAACCCTGAGATGGAGACACAAAAGAAAAGACATGACAAAAAGGGAAAAAATCATCAACCCCAAGTTATAATAAATATCATATGTTTTTTTAAATCATTAGTACCATTGTACCAATATTCATTTCTGTCCAACTTTTCCCAAACCTGCACTGGTAAGACTCTAAATCCAAGTATAAAATATTAAATAGAGCACATTAATTACTGGAACTGACTAGAGCTGAGTCCAAAACCAATATGGGTAGCTCCCAATTATTTGCTTTACTGGAGAGGAACAACACGATGAGTGATAACCCCCTGAACGCTTCTCCTTGGCATGCATTATTATGCTGGATTTTAGTTGGAAGATTGTTTATTTGTCTTTGGCAACATTTTCTTGCAAATTATTTTTGCTTAAGTAGAACAAAATAATTCATCTTCTCAGAAAACAAGCTGGCTGGATGCTAACAATGACACTGAAGCAGAACCATCCTTAGAACTGTGTGAAGAAATGACTCAGGGATTCCTGCACTTCATTATCATTCTGTATCCTGAGTTTTATGGAAATGAATGTCCAGATTCTCCAAAGGCCACTTTCAATATTGTCATCATATGAGGTCAAATTCCTGAATTTAGTCTTTATTTAATATAAGTTTGAATTATTTTTTCTCTATCTTTTCTCCTTCTGATCTTACTCATACCTGCAGAATCATGATAAAAGATGGTGTGTATTAAAATTACACTGAACTTCTTTTAATGTCTTAAGAAAAAGTAGATTAATACCTGTATAAAAAACTCTGTCCATCTTTTGTCTTTTAAACTATCTAAATAGCCTAGTTTATCATCACAGATAATCCTTTCTGTGTGATTATTAAGTTTAATATTGGATCAGAACCCTGTACAGGACCCCCTCTCCCTCTACTATGTTCAGACAAAGAAGCCTTCACAGTTCCCAGCCTACTTAGATAAGACAGTTCCACTCTCCCAAGGGCAGTTCCATGGCCCCCAGCTTGTCTGCAGCTTTCAAGGACTTTCATCCTCCCCAAGAGGAGCTCCCTTTTATCTCTCTCTTCTGTTTCTCTGTCTGTCTGCCTGTCTCTCTGCATCTCTGCCTCTCTGCTTCTCTTTCTGAGGCATGCTGCTTGCATTCTCCTGCTTGCTTGAGCTCCTTCATATATATTTTATGTGTTGGTTTTGGTATGATTTTGTATTCTTGATCATTCCCAGGTTCCTCGCATTGATGTGGTGATTTCGATGAGGTGACTACAAACTCCCCAATACAGCCATGAATGCCTTCCAGGGCCATCTGACACTCCTTGCTTCTAAAACCCGTTGATTAATGAGTTTCCCCTTCATCTGTTTCGAACAGGGCTCTGGGTCAACAACTGTTGACCGCCCAGCACCCCTCTTATTCCCTTCCGGATGGGGAGCAACCCCCCACCACATGCTTTAATGTCAGAGTGGTTTCCCTGGGACAGATCTCCTCCCTCCCTTGAGTCTGAGACATCCATTCTGGCTCGTCCCGGGAACACGAACCAGCACCTCTGATGTGCTGAGTCTTTTCTGGATCTCCGCTTGTCCCATCCACTCTCTACAATAACCCCAACCACACACTCTCTCCACACTGCCTGCAAACAGACCGCTGGGCTTTAACTTTTTCTTGCTTAATTCTTTTTTGCAAAGACCGCCAATTCAAATATTAACTCTTTCCTACCGAATTTTTCATTTCCTCTTTCTTAAACTCTCCCACTTTTCTGTGGACCCCCTCCTCCCTACAACACGCTATAGACGCCTCTCATCAACACACCCACAACTGCTGGGGCATCTCTGTAATTATTGGTCCCCACACTATAGCCTGGGGAGTCACCCCAATGCCAACTCCAACTCCTTTCTCCCTCCTTTATCCACATTCTCCTTTCTCTATCCAGACTATCTGAGTACCTTACCCAAACTCCCTCTACAACAAAAGACCCACTACCCCCTCCCAAGCTCACCCCACTGCCAACTCCCACTTCTCTCCACCCCCTCCTTCCTCCTGTGCACTTCCACCCACATTCCTGACTCAAAACCCTCTTTCTGTTTTTTTTTTTCCTTTTGAGCTTCTTTCCTCTCTCCTCTGGGTTTCCTTCCCAATAAAGACCTCCTCCCTCTCCTCTTTCCCAGCCCCACTCGCTGCCCAATTTGTCCTGCATTTCCATAGAGTGACTCAGAGCTCCTGCACCACAACTCTGTTTCCCAAATCTCATTATCTCCGACCTCAACCTTGGGCTAAGGCTAGCATCCTCCCAAACTACACAACTGACTGCCCACACACCTGTTTGCCAGCTCTGACAATTTCACGGGCCCCACTCTGCCCACCCGATCCCCAAAACCCCACTCCTGCCCCAATCTCCTCCTCACCTATGCTACCGCCCCAATCCACAGGGTCTCTGCTACCTCTCTTCCCACACACTTCCTGCTCTCAAAGTCAAACCAGTCCATGAGCCAAACTAGCCACCTGCACAGGCCCAGCCACACGTGACCAAAACATATAAACTACCATGATTTCATCTCTTCAGCCAACAACTGACAAGTTCTACAACACATCTAAGTTATTTTGAACAGTCCCTACAGACCCTTAGTCTGTTCTGCCATATTTTCTTAACATAAGACATTTAACTAAAACAAGATACTTTACACCAGTTTTGTTCTGTTTTTGCTTTTACTTCTTTCTGCTTTCCCTTTCCTTATTCCTTAAATTATAAATTCTTACCAAAATTTAAACATTATACACCTTCAGGTTTCCTACAATTAAATGCCTTCATGAAAGATTTTTTTAATATACATGTTGTTTGTTACTTCAATTTTTTTATGTGTCCTGTCATTTGTGCTGGCCAGCTGTCTGTCCAATTTATCTTAAACTTAAGAATTTTATAATTTCTACTAGACAAAATTCTTCATTTCATCCTAACTTAATGTTTTCCTAAATGTTAATCTGCTTTTAATTGTACTTTCCAATGTTTCTTTCCAACATTGATCCATACAGTCTCACTCCACTGTGTCATAAGTTAAACTTTGTCTATAAGATTTATTTTGATACTTCACAAATGTTGTGATTTCTGATCAATATGTTACCAATTGTTTTAACTTATTTGGTTCCTATTTGCTTGTTTGACAACTGTATATGTTTTATATTTCAAAATAACAAATTTATGGCCACTTCATTTTATTTTTCATTCTAATCGTGTGCTAAAATTTTTTTATTCTTTTCACATACTCAATTAAAATACATATAAACACTTAAAAATAAACAGTTGTAATAACATTAAAAGGCCTAAGTAAATACTGACTTAAATATCTTATTTAATCTTAATTTTAATAAAACTTCACAAAAGGGTAACATATTTTATTTACCAAGGTCATAAAAATTCCAAACTTCTGCCTTACTACCAGGGTTCCAATGCCCTCTTGCAAATTTTCTATTTTCCATAGGTATACAAAATAACAATGAATAAATTCCTCTGACTTAATTAAGGTATAATGTTTTCTAAATGGTCCTAATTTTTACAATACTGTTATGTTACTTAAAAAGTTTTAAATATATGCAGGAGATTTATAAATTAATTAGACTTATGAATTGGTTACCTACTTAAAAGATGTAGTATAAAGGTTAACATGAAAGATGGTTACTTAAAAACTAAAATTTATTACAAAGGTTTATGGAATATTATATTTATAACAAGATTAATGAGATATGATTTACAAGTTCATGATATAATGGTTCATGTATATAATGATTAAGTTTACCTACTAACAACTAGGCTTCATATATTCAAATGTTTTCCAATTGTCTCTTAATTTTATAAATTTTAACTACAGTGAGCTGACCTAAAGATAACTACTGCTCTCCCTTACCATTATCTCACTGGGTCAAATAATACAACTGCTTACTTAAATTTTATCTCTAATCACAGATTACATACAAATGTTATATCAAATACAGATGACATATATATATTTTATATATATATATAATATGTTTGGATCTGGATCATTATGGCTGATAAATTTAATGTGACCAAGTATTTCTTTAATGGCTCTAATTAACTTGCTCTCTCCTAAGACTGCTCTCTCACCTGCTATTCTGCCTCATCTCCATCACCTGCTTTTCAGCCTCATCTCCCTGAGACACTAGGAATGAGCCTTCCTAGCCCACAATTCTGGGAACAGAATTGTGGTATTTTTCTAACAGGTAAATACATATAAATTCCTGGAAAGATACTGCTGCACTTATAAGGTTGATTGACTTGACTGGAGGCTCCAATAACGTGGAGTAATCCAAAATGGTACAAATCCAGAGCCAAATAATCTGGGTCATTTTAGCTCTTTATAGTCATTTATTACCATCCTCTGTATATAACCTAACATTTTAATGACTATTAGACAAAACAGATAATTAACAAACTCAGTATAACCCCTTACCTACTTTTCTGGGTACAGTAATTCAATTAAACCCTCGATTTAACTTTCTTGACATTCTTGTCTCTCCTAGGAACAATGCTGTCCTCTACATTCAACAGACTACACCCTGACACCATTCCACCACTTCAAAAGAGACCTAAAATTTTCAACTATTGTCCACATCACCCCAACCACCTAGCTTCTATCTACTCAATTCAATTTGTTGACTTCAGTCCTCCAAAATCAACCAAAAGTGAAGATATAATAACTTCCAGCAATTGACACTTAGAATCCATTCTGCCAAAGACGCTCTAAAGACTCATTGATTATGGTTTCCCTTGACAACTTCAATTCTCCCCTTCATAGGCTCTCTAAATGCTATTTCCCTGTTGTTACTTATCCTGCCTTGTCTTTTCAGATGCCTCCAGAACCCCATACTAGAGGCTGACAACCCATTCTTTAAACATCAAGATATAAACTAGACCAGAGTCATGCCTTTTACATTATTCCTCTACTACTGTTATTTGTGGGACTTCATTTCACTTATCCTTAACTTTATAACTAAACAGGTCAACAAAGTTGTTAACCTATCCTTTAATCAGTTTCTTTTTAGAAAATACCAACCTGTTCCAGCCACCCAGATGACCATTCATCAGCCATCCCAGTCAACCTGAGGGCCCTTCAAACCAATGTCACAGAAAAAAAAGGACATCCACAAGCCTCGACATCTCTCTTCTCTGTATCCCCTTCTCCCTAGATGACACCTGCTGATTTCTTCTGCAAAACAACTCTGCCACCTCAGCTTCCAACCACCACTGTGTATTACGATCTACTTTTTCTGATTATGTGTGTGTCCTATCCTTGCCTTTTCTGACAAGCCTCATAACATAACTTCAGATAGATATGACAAATTATTTTCCTCCCTAATCTACATTTTATGCATTAGGACATTTTGTGTTTTTTCATGCCAATAACATTCCCCTAGAATGTTCCCTTAGGACTTACAATGACCTCATTCAGCAGGAAGCAACCATAATTATCTTTCTTTTCAATTAAAACAAAACAGGTGAATGTTAAATGTTAGGCATGTTAAACACAGAATGGCTCAAGCTGTCCCTGCCTCTCCATCCCAGACAAAGAACCCTTCACTGTTCCCAGTCTACTTAGATAGGGCAGCTCCACTCTCCCAAGGACAGTTCCATGGCCCCCAGCTTGCCCCCAAGGACTTTTTCACCCATCTTGGAACAAGCCCAGCTGCTCATCCTAGTCACGTGACCATATCCTTATAAAAGACCTCAAAACCAGATCTCTGTCTCTGTCTGTCTGTCTCTCTCTCTCTCTCTCTCTCTCTCTCTCTCTCTCTGTCTCTCTCTCTCTCTCTCTCTCTCTCTCTCTCTCTGTCTCTCTCTCTCTGTCTCTCTCTCTCTGTCTCGGTGCTTCTCTTCCTCTCTGCTTCTCTGTCTGTTTCTGAGATAGTCATGCTGAATGCTGCTTGCTTATTTTGTCATCCTACTTGCCTGACAATAAAGCTCCTTTATATGTGCTGGGTTTGGTGTGATTTTGTATCCCTGAAAATTCCAAGGTAAGGGAAACCTTCCCAAGAGCCCCCACACAGTAGATAAGGTGTATGCTTAAAAGTCTGGCCATGTGAGTTTGATCCCCAAAAGTCCAGATAGAAGAATGAGATAACTGACTTTTGCTAAGTTGTCTTCTAGTTTCACCAACTTGGATCTCTCTCTCTCTCTCTCTGTGTCTGTCTCTCTGTCTGTCTGTCTCTCTCTCTCTGTCTCTTTCTCTCTTTTTCTGTCCTTGTTTACCTAATCACTCTCTCAGATAAATGTTTTATTAAAAACTTGAATAAATAACTGACAATTGGCAAGTAACTTAAAATATCCAAATATTAAAAAGCAGAGAAAATTAAGTATTAAACATTACATTTGAAGTACACATATAATACTAACTTTTCTTGACTTCATAAATTCAATGTTGTCATGATACTCTAATTATAATGGTTAATGTGGTGTACATTCTTTAAAATGCCTCAAAGCCATAAAGCACTCAACTCATGCCTACTTCTCAGGACATGTTTTAGTTACTTTATTCAATGGTGGGATGAAATACCTGACAAAGACAGTTTAAGGAAGGAAGGCTTTATTTTTGGTACACAAGTCTATCATGAAGGGGAAATGAAGGTAGCTGGACCTTAAGGTACATGGTCACATGCATTTTCCCAGAAAGCAGAAAGATTAATGCACTTGCTGAACTCACTTTCTCCTTTTGGCAAATCTGGGACTCTAGTGTATGGTATAGTGTAACCCACAGTTCACATGAATCTTCCCACCTCAATTAACCTAACATGCCTAAAATTTGTTTTCATAGCAATTTTATATCTTGTCAGGATGGTAGTCAATATTAACATTACAACTGCCCACTTAACACCCAAATGCTTCACTTTTAAGCTATAACCTTCCACTTAATCAAACTTTGTTTATACGGCATATAAAATGTATTCAGCACGTAAATATTCCAAAGGACTTTAATGGTCTATACAAAAGTCTAAGTGTATTCTCTTTTGAGGTAGTATCTTAAGTATGAACCTTTATGAGACAAAAACAAACAACAAAAAAATTATATACTTACAACTTATTATGGTATCAAGTAAGCATTCCCTTTTTGAAAGGGAGGTTTGTTTGGAAATATTACAAGAAAAGATAAGGTGAAAGAAAGACCAAAATCAAGTAGAAAAACACAGCTCTTGTTGCTCCATATCTGTTATGTGGGAACTCTGATGAGGTTATGTAGACATCAAGGGACCTGGATATACCCACCCATCTAACTCTACGTTCTGAATTACATATAGCCTCTTTTGTGGGTTGGTTCTTCACCATGACTGCAGTTTTCTTCAGTGGATAACCAATGGTCATAGCATCTCCAACATCCTGGGAAGTGCATTGCAACTTAGACTTCTTCACACACTTGTGCAGTAGCCACTTAAGAACTCCTTGCAGGAATTCCAATTCTGACACATTCTCTGATCTCAGTGACCTTATGGAACCTAGGGATGAATTGCCATGATCCCATAATACATGCATAATGTAACAGTGTTAACTTCATTAATGACTCATAATGCGATATGATCTTATTCTTGGACCACAGTTTCTTCCACTCTGACCTTAGAGAAACATTTAACCAAAAGGTTATTTGCTATCCAGGAACCCCTTCAGTGGCATTCTTAATTTAATCTATCTCCTTTCAAATGAATTTAGAATTCCATAAGATAGTTCCTTTGAAAGGTGGGTTTTCTTGCCTTCAGGATGCCTTTTATACTGTCCCGAATGAACAGTAGAAAGCTGCTCTTTAATAACACTAACCTTTTCAACAAGTACAGTTGCTTTAGAAATACCCAACTTATCTGAAATTTCACTCTTGCCTTTCCTCACCAAATGGCACTTTTGCACACTTTTCCAAACCTCTTTGCTTAGCTGATCCTGTCACTGCAGCCCTGGACTAAAAACAGTGACTAGGAAGCATGAAACATCGGAATGTCATGTTGTCCTAAAATATTACCTGACAAATTAGCCTGAGTGCAAGTGTTACAGTTACTTTTTCTGCTGGTGTGAGACATCATTCAGAGTCAGCCAACTTAAGGGGAAAAAAGAGAGATTTATATGATTTATGGCTCAGAGGTGAGATGTATTCTATTGCAGCAGGAATTGCATGATGGTCAGCAGAAGCCAGAGGCATCTTAGGTTGTATCGAGCATCAGGAAGGTTGAGAGAACAAACAACAAACTGCTAGAGCAGACTGCCAGCAGAAACAGGGCTAGACTACTGTTATGGTTGAATTTTGGGGACAGCTGTGAAAGGTTAATGGTTAGAATGGCCCCTGAACAAGCCTGCAGGTACTTGACTGATTGCTGTGGAGAACCCAGACCATAGTGGGTGGTACTTTCCAGTGGTGGACAAGATAATAGGAGGTACAAGGAGGAGGGACTTGTTCTTCCCTTATCTGGTGTTGACTTGCTGTCGAGTCTGCTCTGCGTGCACGTTGTTCACCTTTAGAGCATCCTGGCCTTCTTTGTTGCTGCTGCTCCTGCGTCTGTCCTTGGCTGACTTGGAGCTTCCATCATGTTGTTGCTGTTCCTGCTGCGTTTGGAGCCTGGTCTCTGGGCCTTGCTGCTGTTTGCTGTACATTGCTGATGTCAGAGCCCAGCTGTTCTTCACTGACATCAGAACCCAGAGTCTTCAACCCTCCAGAGGAGCAACGGCTTGAGACCTTCTTGGATCTTTTGGCTTAGCAGAACATTCCAGCCAGGAAAGAGGCTGTTGCAGGCAGTTACCTTGAAGAACACTATTTTTATTGTGAGTTATTTTTTAATAAACTTATTTATTTACACTACATTCTATAGATTCTGTTTGTTCAGAGAACCCTGACTAATACAACTCCCTAACCTCAAGTCTCACCCTTTGTGATATGCCTTCCTCCAGCAAGACCTCACCTTCTAATGCTCCTATTACCTCTCTAAATATTGACATAAATTTATGATTTAAAAAATATGAACCCATGGAAGGCAACTCACATGGCAGCAAGTTAAATGTGGATATTAACTTGAGAGTTGAAGTCTGAGCTCTGGGCACATCTGTGAAGACTTACTAGTTGAGGTAAGCACTGAGTAAGCATCCAAGAGATTGGCTGATATGGGGAGATACAGGAGGTGATACCATTCCCTGAGTTGGTGGATAAGATAGAACTTATTCAACACATTCAGCATCCTTCAACATACTTTGGCAGCCTTTTTGTCTGGCAAATAAAGTTTCTCCTTTCTCAAGAATCCATGTGGGTATGGTATGAAAAATTACCTTGTGTCCCCCTTGTTACTGAGCCCCCTGCCAAGCTGGACTAAGAACTGTAACCAAATATCAAGAACAAGAATAAAACCCATTGTTCAGTTAACTTGTTTGGTCTTTAGTTTATCAGCAATATGAATATCTGAACAGCTACTCTTAACTATTGCTGTGAGAGAACACCCATAGTCAAATAACTTAAGCGAGAAAGGGAGATTTTTTTGACTTACAGTTCCAGAAAGGAGAAAAGACTTTTATAGCAGTGGTGACATGGCTGGTGGCTGAAGCGGTAGGCAGGCTAAGTCACAGCAGGCATCCTCATGGCTGGAGTATTCCTGGAGTGTCTTTGTCCGTGGCTCCTTTTATCTGGTCCACTATTGGGAGATTCCAGTAGGATTTAGGGCCAATCTTTGTATTATCCAGATGATCTCTTCAGGTGGCCTCAGGTGATCTTAGTTGATGCCAGTTTTATCAAGTTGACACCCAGGATCAACTACCACACAGGAAAACTGCAACAACCTGTTGCTTTTGGATTTAGCCTTACTCAAATTCTCAGGATATATTTGCTTGACAGAATACAATGAAAATTCACATCTTGCCTCTTTCTTTGCTTCTTCTGGAACTTCCCAAGCCATGGTTTTCTCAGAGTTTAGTCTTTCAATTCCCACTATAATTACCAGTCCTAGAATAATTATATCTCTGCTTAAAACATTCTAGGACTTTTCCAGACCAAATTTCCAAACTCTTCCATATTTTTTCTCCAAACCTATTCCAATTGTCTATGAAACCACACAGTCAGGTCTATCACACAACAACCCCAGTCCTACCACTGGTTTTCTATATAACTTTCCTTTCTATCTTCTGGGACAGAATACATGGCAAAAGCAACATAAGGTTTATTTGGTTCACAGTTCAAGAATCCAGTCAGGCATAATGTAGACTCAGGGGATCAGAAGCTTGACTCAGCTGCTCACATTGCATCAGCAGCCAGGATGTCAAGAGAGACAAATGCTGTCAGTATTCATCTTGATTTCTCAATGGTTTTCAGGCAAGGAAACAGATTGGTATGGCTTATATTTAGTGTGAGACTTCCTACCTTAGTTAACCCAATCTGGAAAAGTCCAGAAATTCATCTCTAAGGGTTTCTATATCAAACTGGTAAGTTGGCCCCTTTGTGTTTAATGTTCTTTACCTTCGGGAGAAGTGAGCATGAAGGTCTTTTGCCCTGTCTCTATGTTCGTCTGTCCACTGATAGGAAGGTTCACATTTTGATTCTGGTTCGCCTGGTGTCTCCACATAAGAGTTGACCCCCCAGGAGATGGAACCCAGGAGTGGTCTCCCGATCTACCTTCCTCCTACGGAGACACCATGTGGGCATACAGCCATAGCCTAAGAACCATGGAAGTTCCCCACTAAGCATAAGACATTTGGATCCAATACATTCCTTGTCTCATCTGTTCCTCTTTAGTCTCGTCTCGTTCTTTAGAAAAATGGGCAACCACCCCTCACACTGTAAAGAGCCCCAAATAAGTGCCTTAAAATCTCTCCTAGTGACTAGAGGCCTCAAGGTTAAGACTGCTGGCCTAGAGGAATTTTGGAATGAGGCCATGGTTTTAGCACCTTGGATCTCTCCAAAGAATATGTGGGAACTGGACCTATGGATGAGGGTGCTTTTCCTTGCTAGAAAGAAAAAAAAAAAAGAGAGAGGAAATTAGACAAATATATTCATCTATTAAATATAAAGTTTCTTAAATAGTAATTTGGTTTAAAGTTTAATCTGCTTTTAATGTTTTTCATAATTAAGCCGCTGGACTTAACTAATATGAGAGCTTGTTTTAAATGATAAGGTTTTCCTAAATGTTAATCTGCCCTTGATAAAATTTTAAGACAGTTGTCAGTAAGTTGTATAGTTACCAGTTGCAGGTAAATTGTGTGCTGTTCATGTGTTTGTATGTTTATATGTTCTGTGTGTATTGTGTTTCAACATAAAAAATCTGTGGCCACTTCAATTTTTTTTCATTTCTGTTGTGTGATAATATAAAAATTTTGGCATGCCATTTTTAAATATATGTATGCATACTTAAAAATGAGAACAAATAATTTTAATAACATCTAAGGTTTTAACTACTTATGTTTTATATTGATCACAATTGTTTTTCTGATTGTAAGTTTTTTTCATGAAAGATTATCTCACTTGATTTTGATATTTAATAGGACTACAAATGAAAATGTCATTTTCTTAAAGGTTTTTCCATGTATTCCCAAAATAACAAAGCCACTATAATACTGATTAATTAAACTTGCTCCTTCTCTTACTTTTTAACTTTTTTTTATTTATTAAATTGTGCGTGTGTGCGTGTGTGTGTGTGTGTGTGTGTGTGTGTGTGTATAGAACCATGGGCAAATTCGGGAACCACCATGGATCTCATCCACCTCCTTCTTGTTTCTTCCACCTCCTCCTTGTTTACTCTGCCCAGGGATTCACAGGCTCCACCCTACTGGGACCAGAAATGCAGGCTTCCCCCACTTCTGCCCAGAATCTATATGTGGGGTCTAAGATCTAAACTCAGGACCTTTCACCTGCAAGGCAGAGGTTTAACCCCTGAACCACCTCTCCAGCCCCTCATTCTCTTACTTCTTTTATAGAATTTTATCCCATCAAATCTAGCAACCAGGAAAATATAATTGTTTTCTGAAAGATTTCGTTGGTATGTATGAGCTCCCTTTCTTGGGGACAAATCTGCTTTCTAATTCCATGCTCCCATGTGTACTCCTACTAAGATGGAAAGGAAATTTCAAACCTCTACCTTAGCCAGACCCCGATTTCCTTGAAACAAAACAGGATCAATATAATCCAGACCCAGCATAGTCTGTTTCTAAGTGCATTTGGGTCAACTCAGGTTCATGTTTCCTTTTTCCTTGTAAGATTTTGGCCTAAATTACTTAAGGAGTTTCTCTGACTATCCAGATAAATTTATTTTTTGAACAGGAAGGAAGGAAAGAAAAAGAATAAAAAAAATCATAAGCTTGACATCTGCCTAAGGGGATACATAGAATACTAGCAGGCATATCCAAGCTGACAAACTTGAAATTCCCTTCATGACAGGGAAAGAAAAAAAAAGTCATAGGTTTCTGAGAATGATGGAATCAGATAGCATGTAGCAGAAAGCTTGCAGTTTAGAAGCCCAAGAAAGACAGTTTGTGCTGTAGTTAAAGCCAGAGACATATGTTAGTGGAAAGTTTATTAAAGTTTTGCTTTTATCCTAAAAGCTTGCCTGAAGTTAAAGCTTAGTGCTTGGCAGAGAAAATGGCAATGGCAAACTTAAAAGAGTTAAACCAGAAAGAAGCAGAGAACAAAATGTCTGCTGTTAAACAGACTAGCTCCATTGACAAATCAAAGCTGGTTCTTCATTTATATCAGAGGAGTGGTCCTTAGGTAATGTTCAGAGATATGTAGAACTTTCCATGTGAGGAAACAATGTCCTCTGCATATGTTCTTTTACATTCCCTTGATCCCAAAAAGACCTGTGCCACTTTGCTTTAATAATCCAGAAGGAAGAGGAAAACTAATTTAGATTGTTCTGCCCAAAGATTCAGACAGTTTACATATTTTTGGACAGGCCTTAGAATGGGACCTTGGAGATTTGTAGTTACCAAAGGAGAAAAGGTCTCCAATATGTAAATTACTTACTTGTAGCTCCTGGCTCTTACACCAGACAAAGGTAGTGCCTATTTCAGGCAAGATAACAGGTAGGTATTTTAGGCTTAATTTATCTGTTTTGTCTCTTTTAGATAGACCTTAAAGTAGTAAAGTCATCCATCAAAGACCTCTAGACCATCCCAGCATATCATATATGAGGACATCAGAGTGCTCTTACTTCCTTCAGCCCAACTCAGCAGGAAGTAGCCAGAGCGGTCATCTCCCCTCATCCCTTGAGCAATCTGGGTCCTCAGAAGATTAAGGGGTACAATAGGCAGGTCTATAACAGTCTGTACTGGGACAGTCTCTAAGGTCTTTTAAGGTCTTTGTCGTCTCCCACTGCTGGAATCACCCTGAAAGAAAACTCTTGCTGAAGAACTGAATAGAATTCTCCTAGAAATAAGATAGCCAACTTTCCTATGAAGGGATATGGAGATGAGCTTTTCTTATCCAACAAACAACTTGATCTTTAGCCACACCTGGGCCTAAGGGCAACTGGGTTGGGCCCAAGTTAGTTAACCAATGAGAAAAGCCAATTTCCCTGGGCATGCCTAGGTGTACAGATATATCTGGCCATGGCAGCCAACTTTGGTGTCCTAGCTCCTCATGGCCCTCTAGTGCTATGAGGCCATTTTTAGTTCCATGCCTGTTTCTCATGGATTCCACGAGTTTTTCTATAACTGCACACTTCTCATAAGTTAGTTAATAATACTTTGAGGTAGTTCAAAAATTCTTAAAAGACAAATTTTTGAAGATAACCTACAGATATTGAGGACTTTCTTGTGACAAAAATTAGAAGGTTAAAAATATTAATGGACTACGAAAAGCTCTATACAATAGCAATATAGCTTATGGATATACTCGGTATTGGTAATTGCAGAGGTTTTATTTTTTAAAGATTTCTTATCTAAACAGACATACAGGTATTCTCCTATGACCATGTGCTTGCTGCTTGTTTATTCCATATTTTATAATGCCAGGTCTCTACAAAATTTAAAAAAACTTTTACTAACTTGTGTTATAATTAATCTATATATTTGGCTCTAAAAGATTTTAAAGTACTACAGTTAACAGAAATTTTTATAATTTATTTGACATTTTCACTTCAAAATGAGATTTAAGTCTGTTTATCGTAAATAAAAAGTTTTCTTTTATAGTTATATTATAAGGTTCATGTATTTTGAAGATGCAAATTTTGTGGTTGCTTAATGCTAAAGTAGATAAGTAAATTGAGAGCTACAATATCTTAGATTTCAAAGTATAATTTATAAAGGATTATATATAAATGTATATTGTCTACACAATTGCCAAATCAGACTCAACTCTTAATTTCCTTTAAAGATGAGGTCTACTGTTATCGCTGCCTTTAAAAGACATTTCTTGAGGGATAGTTAATGTGAAAATAGCAGGGAACCATTAAGTTTTAAAAAAAATGATATGAAGGAAATAAACATGTTACTTAGAAAGTTAAAAGTATGTACAGAAGGTTTGTGAGAAAGTTTATGTGCAGGAGGTTTATGAGTTAGTTACTTAGAAAAATGTTAAAGTATGTTGGGAAAGTTTGTGGAATGTTAGGTTTATGCAACAATTGAAAATTAGAGATGATGTTTAAAGGAACTGTTATGTGTTATGCTTCTTCTATGCTATAGAAGAAAAGACATTGAGCCTCAGAAATTAGAAATTAAGAATTAAGCTTTATGTATTCAAGTGTTTTTCAATTGTCTCCATCTTAATTAAACAGATTTGGTTACTCATTAAATCCTAATTCCTAAAGGCCATAACTGCTTAAGATCTCATAGATTCTAACAATTATATTTATATTATAAGAGCCATATACTTTAAAGACAAAAGTTTTGGTAATTGCCTAGATAAGAACTATAAAATCTTTAATTTCAATATAAAGGTCAACATAATATTTTCTCAGACATGGCCTCTATACATCTTAGATAAGAAATGGCCCCCTAGGAAGATCTTTGTAATACCATCATCCAACTAGATTTAAGATTTCCTCAGATGCACTTCATTTAATTCTTTCCTCCATTTTATACACTTTAATGCCTTTACAGTGACAGAATGCCTTTGACATACACCTGTCCTAACCAGACCCAGGGCTCTGCTGGAGTCACAGGTGTCTTTGTGTTTCTCCATCAGCAGGTTCACCCTTGTGGATTCCCAAACGTTTATTGTGCCCAGTGGAAAATCATAGACAGTCTCCCTGACAAGATGACAGTCTTGGGTGCTTACCCCGCTTGTGTATCTTTCCCTGATTTGTAAGGTGGCCAATGAATCAAGTCCTGACTCCACTTATTTTTAACAGATTCTGCACCAATGGCCCATGTAGCTCCAAACCCATTATGATTGGTATCATCTCCTTAAAGCGGTCTTGGAGCCAGCCGTTTTCCTGAATTGGCACTCTACATATGATGATCAGGCAGAAGCACAAGCCAGCTTCAACCTTCAGTATGGTCTTAACATCATATTGGATATGCTCATGGGTTATGGACAATATATTAATCCCATAGCACAATCCACCACATATTTTCAACAGGTGTCTGACCTGGCCTTCAAGGCCCTAAAGGCTTGCTCTTGCCTCGTGTGGCCCTCGATATACCTCCATATGCTTAATACCTTATTGGGTCTCCAACATTTCCAAAGCTTGTGAATAACTTTCTCAGTATATCAAGGGGCCTTGGTCTCAGGCCTTCCTTAATTACTCATTGACTTTGAGCCAACAGATAGAACATATTAACATGATGCATGTGGCTCCCCTGCTTATAGATACTGGGTTTGTAACCAGAATCTAGAACAAACTTTAAAAGGTTGTTTGATCCCTCTTGGATTGTAACTTATGCTGTAACAGGAGGAACTGTTCTTTTACTAATTATATTGCTTAAGTGTTTCCTTCGGAACCTCTCTCAGCAGTGTTCCATCAACAAGACCATGCTACAAGTGCTTATGGTCCTTGAACATCCAAGCCACAGCCCCCCTAGAGACATGGTTCGAGCTTGGATTGCAGAGATTCGTGAGGCCTCGGTCTAATCTACTATCCACATATCCTGACATACCTTCCAGATGTGAGGTCTTTCAAGGGCCAGTAGTCAATGATGGGTAAGATCCTGTGAGACAGGACAACCTAAGACAGGCAGAGTCTGCTACAGTACTGTATACAATCTGGCCAGGAACTGTGCTGTGAAGATGCTGGGTTCCACTGAAGCAGGCAGCAAAGACCACCTGTGCAGAAGCTGGGTCACTAAGAATGTCATGCTCATACTGGTGTCCATTTCCTATGTGCAACTTTTATTATGCTTTCAATATATAAAAAATTCCCTCACCTTAGTGAAGAAGAAAAAGTGAATATGAAGGTTCCCAGAGACATGGAAGATGCCAAGGCTCTAGGAATAGTTTTATCCAAATACAAGGACTCCTTTTATGTACGAGTATATGTAGCTTATTTTGCTACATGTATTTTTTTGCAGACATTTGCTATTCCTGGCTCTATATTTCTTTCTTTTTTTTTTTCTTAACCATCTTTTAGCTATATCCAGTATCTCACTTAAGAGAGAACTTACTTTTTTATTTTCATATTTTTTATTTATTTTTTTCCACTCATACAAACTTAATAGGTACCCCAGTCCCCTCCCTCCCTCCACTGCTCCCCTGATTCCCTTGCTCCCTCCCCCCTTTTCTCCTTCCTTTCCCTCCCTCCTTTTCTCCCAGTGCCTCCTCCCCCAATCCCTGGAGCATCCTTTAGTGTGCATGTCAAACTTCCCTCTGGGTCCTCCTCTCTGATGTATAAGGGCTCAGTAGCATTTCCTAGAGCCCTTTCTTGTGTTCCCCTTTAGTATAGGAACACTATTGTGGCTATTAATCCCTTGCTTCTAAGGATCTTAGTGCCTGTGATCCATGCTAGACTTTGGGAGGGTCAATGATATGTTGGTAATTGCACAGGTCATGCAAAGTCCTATTATGATTACTTCAGCCCTAATTTGTATGGAGTATCTTGCATATCATTGCTCCTCCCCATTTTTAGGCTCTTACAATCTTACCACCTCCTTTTCTGCAAATTTCCCTGAGTTTTAGGATGGGGAGAGATTAGGCTGTCCTGGTTCCAAGTGGTTAATGTAGGGTCTCTGATGTTCTGAATTATGGTTTGTTGTTGTTTTTTTTTTTTTTTTCAGTTTTGCTCTTCCTGTACCACCCTTGCCTCCATTATGATGGGTATTGGATGCACCTCCTACTGGCTCTGTATTTCTGCTAGCCTTATTTTTCTTGTGTTTGCATTCTGGACTGGGTGCTTCATTCAATTGCATAAAAGTAACTAACCAAGAATTCAGTGCAACAGTCACAGCAGGTTGAACGCCATAGAGAACGTCTCAGTAACTGCATTATATTTTTGAGAATAACACAATTTCTGCAAAATTGGTTTATTAATATTAAATTTTCTATGTGACATTGAATGTTGTTTTATTGGCACATTTCTAATTGTTTCAGCTCCCTCTTTTGTAGCAATTAAGGCAGGAACAACACTGTATCAGCTTACAACAGCAGGGGAAGCTGTTTCCTAGAACTCAGTATTTATTCTGATGATTTTGGCTGTTCTTTCTATTCTGCCAGCCACTTTCCAAAAGAAGATAAAGTAAAAATTTGAGTGAAAATCATCTGGGTTTTAGTTTTCATATTACCACCATTATCATCATCTCAGGATAAGCAGATGCATCCACTTTACATATGTAAATGCCTTATCACTAATTGAAAGAATTCATAAAGTAGAATTTACCACATGTAGTGCATTAAAGTGGCAAGGTGGACAAGTAAGATGGAAGTTGGTGTCCTGTGAAAAGTGCTGTCGCTGAAAGTTGTGACAGAATCCTTTAATTTACTGCACAAAAATAGATAAACAACTTAGGAAATTGTTATTCTAAATGATGCATTGAATTAGAATATTTTTCACTTTCATGTCTAATGGCTACAATAGTGAGCCCAGGCAGAGTGGTACATGCTCATAATCCCAACTTCCCAAGAGACTGAAGTCAGAGGATTGCTGGCTTTGGCAAAAGGCAAGACTCTGTCATGGGGTTGGAGGGCCACACCAGAAACAAGGAGAGAGGGGACCATGTTACAGTAGAGAAAATAGGCCTCCATCAAGGACTGCAAGTAAGTAATGTGACACCTGCTTAAGTTCACAGATGTTCATTCCTGATCATTTACTACTGAGGGGGTGTGATCTCACCGGAAGGGGAGGGCATATAGTCTGGCAGATGAAAAGTAACCATTTTGCAAATGGGTGATTGACCCCTCCCTCACTGTGGTTTCCTACTTTTATTACATCTACCCTTGAATGTGCTCTTATAATAAGACTCCAGTTAACAGCTTTTTGTCTCTCTGGCCAGGGGGTGACATACATTGCCCAGCAGGATGGAGTGAAGGGCACTGCAGGAGCAGAAAAACTGCAAAAGAAAATCAACAAACCACAATCCAAAACTTCAGAGACTCTATATCAACCACCTAGAACTAGGCCAGAGTAATCTCTCCCTATCCTGAAGCTCAGGGACATTTGTGGAAGAGGGGGCGGTAAGACTGTAAGAGCAAAAGGATGGGAGAAGCAATGATTTGCAAGATATTCCACACAAGTTAGGGCCAAAGCAATCATAATTGGACTTTGCATGCCCGGAGCAATGTCCAACACACTATTGACCTCACAAAGTCTAGCATCTGCTAAAGGCACCAAGATCCTTGGAGGCAAGGGATTGACCGCCATAGTAGTGTTCCTATGCTTAAGGGGAACACGGGAAAGGGTTCAGGGAAATGCCACTGGGTCCTTGTAAGTCATCGGAGAGGAGGGTCCAGAGGAGATTCAGGCATGCACAATAAAGAACTCTCTGGGAATCCGGGCGGGAGGTACTGGGGGATGGGGAGGTAGAGTGAGGGGAGGGGGAGTAGGGGGTTCGGGGGGGAGGAGGAGGGAGGGAGGGAACTGGTATATCGATTAAGTTTGTATGACTGGAAATAATAATAAAAAATGTATTAAAAAACACAAGAAAAAATTCAAAAAAAAAGAAAAGTGCAATAAGTAAAAATTGAGAGTATAAGCTAAATACATGAAGCCTGAAAGAGATTTTCATTTCTCTTTCCAAACATAACTTTTCACAGACCAATTAAATTAATGTAGAATTAATTAATTAATTAATTAAATTAATTAAATCCTGTTTTACCCTTTTTTCTAAGTTTTATAGTATTTCTGCCTTGCATATATGAAATGAGAATTATATAATCATATTGATACTGATAATGTATACTCAGAAAATAATATTGTGTTACAGTGTCACTTTCCTACATCAAAAGGAATAATAGTTTTGTATTTTGTAACAAACTGGCAGCAAGCTACAGTTAACATATTTTATTTGTTCCAATGATTATAAATCTTCCCTCATTTGTCTGTTTATGAAAATGTTATGTAATTATTCTTTCAATGCATGATACATCTATAAGATTTCTTTATTTCCTTTTTATTAATTACTTTTTTGATTAATGTTTCCCATTTTAGAATTTTTGCTTTTCTAACTCACAAAGTGAAAGAACTTCTCATTGGACAACTATTGTGGGGATACAAACTCCTCAATGCTTGGCCTTGATTCTTTGATGAGTAGGTCCAATCTAAAGTACTCTGCTTTACTTTTACCTTAAGACTGTTGTCCATATGTTGAACAGGTGCTTTAGCTGTTCAAAGAATTCTTGTGTTTTCATTCTGCAAGATATGCTCATCTCAAAGCCCGTCTGTGACTGTCATAGAATTAACAAATAGATGTGTTACACATGCAAGAAAAGTAATAGTGATTGATGTACTGGACTATGTCATTTATCCTATTGTGTGAAATTGTTATTTCTAAAAGTCTTCTTTCTTTTTGACCAGAGACTGATTTAAAACAAAACAAAGTTATATTGTTTTAATCAGTGAATTTAAATAACACAGGTATTTGGGACAAAATATTATTATATAAAATACCATTGAATTTGATGTAGTGGCACATGCCTGAAATCGCAACATTTGGGAAGTGCAGGGAAAAAAAATCAGAAGTTCAAGGGCAGTGTGATAGTTAATCCTGGGTGTCAACTTGATTACACCCAGCATTAACTAAGATCAGCTGTCAGAATACCTTAAGAGATTATCCAGATCAATACATTTACAATACAAAGACTAGCCCTAGATTTGATTGCAGCCCCCAGTAGCAGACCAGATAAAAGGAACCATAGAACAGAAGACTTGGAAGAGAGACTCTCTGATTCATGTACTCTCCAGAATGTTTGCAGTAATTTAGCCTGCTTCCAATTTCAGCCACCAGCCATGTCACCTCTGCTATGAAAGACTGTTTCTCCCCTCTGGAGCCTTAAACTGAATAAATCTCCCTTTCTCTTTTAAGTTTGCTTAAATTTAAATGCTCTCTCACAGCAACAGTTAAGAATAACTGTTACAGACAGCCTTGGCTATGTAGTATGTTTCTGTCAATCTTTTAAAAAAGAAAATGAGAGTTTGGACCTAGGAGAAACCCATTGATGTGTATGGTTTTTATTCTATTTTCAGAGTGTTTTTCCACTGTTAGTATAAATTCTTCCCCTTTGTTTCTTTTTTCTTACCAGACAACTGCAGCTGCCACTTTAAGCAATATATATTTACAGCTAAGTGAACATACATTGTTTTTCCAGATCCGACCATTAACTATAAAGAAAAAACTAGAACAATGCATGGCTGCTCTTGCCTATCACATGGAAGGCTAAGGCAGGAGAATCAGGAGCTCGGGGACAACTTGTGTTATCTGAAATTCTGTCTCAAGACAGTGTGTGTGTGTGGTGGGGGGGGGGGACTCAGCAGTAAATTATGCCCCAGAGACATTCATTGGCCTGAATTCATGGAATCACAGACTTGTCATAATACCATAATATTCTTTATTTTATTTTTGCTAGTGTGGATTGAACCCAGGGCCTTCTTTGCTTATGACAAGTGCACACTCTCAACTGAACTACCACCCCAGCCACATGTCAGAGACAATGTCATCGTAGTAAGCATACCAGAACAGCTATTTGTTTTGGAGAATCAGTCAGACTAAATAGGTATTTGACACACTAAGAGAGGCTATTTCTTTCTTAGTTAATGGCAATAACCCTAAAGTTTGTTATCACAAGAAGAAAAGCTTCTTCATGAACCTCAGGGAACATTGTGATGGAAGATGGGGCAGTAATATTGTAAGACCCTGAAAGAGGACATGGTCATAGCCTAACATTATCTTTTGAACATATCAGGCAGGGCTGTTGCATCCTTAAACTCACTGCAAGTATGCTTATCTTCATGAGACCTACGTGAAATATGTTTACCCAGTATTTCAACACCAAAAGGGAAAGATCTTAAAAAGCCCCCCACAAAATCTCCCTGTGAAACTGATGAGGATTAATGCTGATGGGGCAAGTGGAGGGGAGTAAGATGTTTTCTTCAGAGGTATAGCCACTGATGTGTGATTCATGCTCCAGCAAGTTCTCAAGCTCATCATGCCATCAAAGACAACTGTGAGAAAACCCATTAGGTCACATATGCAAAAGATATGAAAATAAATTGGGGCTAATAGGGAAGAAGAGATGTTACATTGAGAGAAGGAGGGGATAGGATTGGGGATTAGGGTGTTCAAATGTAATAAATGTATTATATTCATGTAGGAAACACAAAAAGATTAAAAAATCTTTTTGATGGTTGGTGCCATGTTTATTCAGATTATACTCACATCTTATGAAAGTTTTAATATATTTATTTACTTAGTGTGTGCATGTGTGTCGGAGGGCACTGTGTGTCCCTGTGGAGGACAAAGGGTGACTTTGGAGAATCATCTTGGATTGCTTCTACCTCCCTCTTGCTTTGCTTTGGAATTTCCAGGCTCCTTCTACCAGACCTGGAAGTGCAGGCTGCCACTGGTTCTGCCTGGCTTTTCATATGGGACCGGATCTAAACTTAGGACCTTCTGCTTCTATGGTAGAGTCTTAACCCCTGAGCCATCTCTCCACCCCATCTTGTTTTAAACACTAAAATATGAATAGACAAGTGTATAAACACATTAATGTACAAGAAACTGTATTTCCCAGAATACCTCTGTGGTAGTTTTGTTATGAAACATTTTGCTCCTAGATATGGATGGATGCTCAGAAACATCATTGTGTAACTCCAGTGTTATAGGCTACTTATTCATTGTTAATGTGGAGCTGGTGAAGACAAACTTAAAAGTCCACTGGATTAGTTTGTGAGAGATGGTGTGAAGTATCACAGGCAAGTAATTTACACACTGTTGCTGAACCCCTTGCCAGGCCACCGTTGGGAAGAGGGGAAATGGCAGGGGCCTTGTGGGCTCAAGGCAAATGGGTGAGCCGGCAACGGGGTCAACACACAAAAGTTCATCATCTCTCAGTTCTAAGGCAGCAATTCATACACCATAGCAGAGAGAGGGCCATGATTCATCCGAAGCCAATAGAAGTAACATACTCCAGGATGTTTTCTCCTGTTCTGCCATTTTCTTGACTTGAAGCAGCTGAACTAACAACTTCACATAGTATTCTCCATTTGCGTATGAATCTGTCTTTCCATGAGATATCAGTCATGTTGTATTAGGGGTCTGCAATTAGTTTAAGATGAGGCTAATTGTACCTGAAAAAGCTCTGTTTCAAAGGAGCATCCCATGCTGATGCACAAAGAGTTGATATTTAAACATACAAATTTTAAGGTGACATAATTCTATGTATATCATTCACAAGAATCATTACAGGCAAAATTTAACATATTATTGATTGTAAGTAGGTCACACTATTCATTCATATATTTTTCATTATTCTTCAACACCTCTGGGGAAAATGAATGTTGTTTGACAATGGGTAGATTTTTGAAAAAGAAAGAGAGAAAGTAAAAGGAAGAAGGAAGAAGAGAAGGAAGGGAAGGGGGAGGGAGGGAAAGAAGGAGGGAGGGAAGAAAAGGAAATATTTGTTTACTTCCTAGGTATTTAATTTATTGATTTCTTTATGTACCTTGGATATAAGAGCTCTATCAGATGTGTGGTTAGTAAAGATGCTTTCCCATCCTGTTTTTGCACAGTTTATAATCTTTTGGGCTGAGCCAAAGCTTTTTAATATCATATAGTCCCACTTGTTTAATGTTGGACTTATTCTCTGTGTCTTCAAATCTTATTGAGGAAATGTTGGCTAGGGCAATCAATTCAAGGGTATTCCATAGTTTTTCTTCTAAGAGTTATATAGAAGCTGGTCTAACATTGTTTAAGGAGACAAATAAGGGGTCCATTTTCATTCATCTGCAGGCAACTATCAAATTTTGCCAGCACCAAAATGCTGTTCTTTTTCCAATTTTTTTAGTAAAAAATCAATTGATTATGGGTGAGTATGTTTATGTTTAGATCTTTACTTCTAATCCATTGGTCTATATCTCTTTTTTTTGGAGACCATATCATATGCTTTTTATTACAATGGCTTTGTAGTATAGTTTAAGGTCTGGTATGATGATACCTTCCAAGGAGTTTTTATTACCCAGGATAATTTTTTCAATTATAGGTCTTTTATGTTTTCATATGATATTTGAGATTGTTTTATCAATTTTTGTGAAGAATTGTGTTAGAATTTTGATTAGTATTTCATTAAAACTATAAATTGATTTAAGTAGAATGATTATTTTCATTATGTTAATTCTTCTGCTCCAGGATCATGGTGGATCTTCCCATCTTTTATGTTTTCTGTAATATAATTTTTCAGAGTTTTAAAGTTTTCCTTGTATAGACATTTCATATCCTTGGTTAGGTTTGTTCCAAGGTATTTTATATTTTAAGGGCAATGGTATGGTATTGTTTAAGGTCCTTCTTGCTTTGTTTATCCTTTATATATATAAAAAAGATAGCTATTTTTGAACATTGATTTTGTAGCCTGCCTCTCTTCTGAACTTATTAGTTCCAGGAGTTTTATGGAAGAATTTTTAGGTTCTTTGAGGTTTATGATCATGTCATCTTTGAAATGGAATAATTTAATTTCTTCTTTACCAACTTGTATCTCTTTTATCTCACTCTCTTGTCTTCAAGTCTGATATTGAATAGGAGTATTGAGGGTGGGCAGCATTGTACAGTTCATGCTAAGTGTCAATGATTCTAGTTTTTTACCACTTAAAATGATTTTTTGCCATAGGCCTCTTGTAATTGGCCTTTATTATGTGGTTAAATGTTACTTCCAAACCTATTTTTCCCAGGGTCTTTGTCATAAATGTATGTTGGAAAATGTCAAAAGCTTTTTTATAAGAGTACATTCAAAGGTAGATGGAATAAAAGTAGGAGACCGTGGTGAGGGAGGGGTCAATCACCTATTTGCAAAATGGCTATTTTCTATCTGCCAGACTGTATGCCCTTCCCTTCTGGAAAGATCATACCCCACCAGTTGCAAATGATCAGGAAGGAAAGTCTGTGAACTTAACCAGATGTCTCATTACTTACTTGCAGTCCTTGATGGTGGCTTATTTTCTTTGCTGTAACATGGTCCCCTCTCTCCTTGTTTCTGGTGTGCCCCTGCTTCCCCATTCCTCCTGTTAATAATCTTTGCAATTACTGTAGGTATTACAGAGATTTATCTTTGAGTATCTCTAAGTGGATCCACCTATTAGGGAATACATACAGCACTTAATTTTCTGTGTCTGGGATACTTCATTCAATATAATTGTTTCTAATTCCATCCACTTCCTGGCAAATTCCATTAATTCATCATTTTTGATAGCTGAGTAATACTCCATTGTATAAATGTACCACATTTTCCTTATCCACTCGGCAACTGTTGGACACTGGGGTGATTCCATGACTTTGTTATTGTAAACAGTGCTACTATGAACATGGTCGTTCTTGTGCTATCGAGGTGAATTTTTGCTATATGGAGGGTTATTCCCAAAAGTGGAATAGCAGGGTCATATGGCATTTCAATCTTTAATTTCTTTAAGAATCTCCAGATGGTTCGCCAGAGCGGCTGTATGAGCCTGCATTCCCACCAGCAATGTAGGAGAGTTCCCCTCTCTCTACATCCTCTCCAGCATTTGGTGTTGTTTGTATTGTGGATTTTTGCCATCCTGACTGGGGCGAGATTATATCTCAAGGGAGTTTTGATTTACATTTCCCTCATGGCTAAGGATGTGGAGCATTCTTAAAGATATTTTAGACATTTTAATTTTGTCCCTGGTAAAGTTTCTTTTAAGTTCCAAAGCCCATTTTTTAATTGGCCCATTTGTTTCCTTGGTGTTTAGTTTTCTAAGTTCTTTGTACACTCTGGATAATAGAACTCTGTCAGATATGTGGTTAGTGAAGATTTTCTCCCATTCTGTGGGTTGCCTTTGTGCTCCAGTTAAAAATCTCTTTATCTGAACAGAAGCTCTTTAATTTCACAAGATCCCATCTGTTGAGAGTTGGTTGTAGTCACTATGCTATTGGATGTCCCTTTAGGAACTGTTGGCCTAGCCCATTCAGCTGGAGGGAGTTCCCTATCCTTTCAACTATGGTTTTTATAGTCTCTGGCCTTATAGCGAGGTCTTTGGTTATCTCTGGCAAGGTGTGGGGGGGTGACATCCAGTACCCATCAGGATAAAGAAGCAGCAAAACTGAAAAAAAATCAACAAACCATAATTCAAAACATCAGAGACTCTATATCAACCACCTGGAACTAGGCCAGCCTAATCTCTCCCCATCCTGAAGCTCAAGGAAATTTGTGGAAGAGGGGGCGGTAAGATTGTAAGAGCGCAAGGATGGGAGGAGTAAGGATATGCAAGATACTCCACACAAGTTAGGGCCGAAGCAACCATAATAGGACTTTGCATGACCTGCGTGCACAATGTCCAACACATTATTGACCCCTCAAAGTCTAGCAGGAACTAAAGGCACTAGGATCCTTGGAGGCTAGGGATTGACAGCCACAGTAGTGTTCATATGCTTAAGGGGAACACAGGAAAGGGTTCTGGAAAATGCTGCTGGGTCCTTGCACCTCATTGGAGAGGAGGACCTAGAGGAGACTTTGGCATACACATTAAAGTATGCTCTAGGGATGGGGGAGAGAGGCACTGGGGTATGGGGAGGGAGGGGGGATAGGTGGAAGGGAACAAGGTGGTTGGGGGTGGAGAGAGGAAGGGGACCGGTGTACCTGTTAAGTTTGTATGAACGGAAATACAAAAAAAATCACCCCTTTGTCAACCACATGATATTTATGTATGAAACTGTCAAAAGCATATATATATATATATATATATATATATATATATATATATATATAAGCTTTTTAAACATCACTTGAGAGGTATATGTAATTCTGTCTTTATGTTTGTTACTTATTGAATCTCATTTATAGATTTCTATACATTGAACCAACTTTGTGCTTCTGCAATGAACCCGACCTGATCATGTTGGATGATCTTATCAATATGTTTTTGTATCAGGTTTGCTAGAATTTTGTTTAGAATCATTGTGTCTGTGTCCATCAAGAAAATTGGCATATAGTTTTCTTTTAGTGTTATGCCTTTATATAGTTTAGGAATCAATGCAATGTTACCTTCTTGGAAAGAGTTTAAAGTGTTCCTTCTTTTTCTATTTTGTGGAATAATTTAAGAAGTTAATTTTTCTTTGAGTATGTGGTAGAACTGTGCTGAATCCATCTGGTCCAGGGCTTTTCTTCTAATCTATTGTTATAGGACTATTTAAATAATTCAATTCATCTTGCTATAAATTTTATGTTTTGATTGTGTTTAGAAATTTGTTTATTTCTTTGTGACTGTCAAACTTGATGGTATAGAAATTTTTAAATATAATATTATGAATTTCTTTGACATCTGTTGTGATAGCTCCATTTTCACCTCTAATTTTATTAAATTTGTTTGTCTCTCTTTTGCTTTTGGATAATTTGTCTAAAGGGTTTGTCAATCTTGTTAAGTTTTTCAAAGAAACAGCTTTTTGTTTGATTGATTCTTTGTATTGTTTTCTTTGTTTCAGTCTCAGTTATTTCTCTGATTCTGCTAATAATCTCTGCACATCTAATTCTTTTGGGGTTGGTTTTTGTTTTTCTAAATCTTTAAGATGAATAGTTAGATTGTTTAGATTGTCTCCATTTTTTTATGTAAACACTGAGTGCTATGAATTTTCCTCTTGTGACTGCCTTCATCACATCTCAGAGGTTTTGACATGATGTGTTTCCATTATCAATGACTTCTATGCATTTTTGTATTCTGTTTTTGCTTCTGTCCAGACCCATTCCTTCTTCAGTAACATGTGGTTGTTTCCAAGAGTTTGTTTGTTTTCTTGTATTTGCCATGTTATCGATATCCACCTTTATTCCCTGGTGCTCAGATAGAGTACAGGTAATGATTTCAATTTTCTTTTATTTGTGGAGACTGTCTTTCTGATTTAGTATGTGATCTATTTTGGAGAAAGTCCCATGGGCTGAGGAAAAGAATGTATGCACCTTCATGTTAGGATGGAATATTCAGTAGAAGTCTGTCAGGTCAATATAGACTATTGTTTGGCTCAATTTCAGTGTGTCTCTGTTCAGTTTTTGGCCTGTTGACCCATCTATCATTGAGAGTATGCTGTTGAAGCCCCATACAATTATACTGTTGGGTCTGATTTGTTTTTTTATATGCATTGTAGTGTTTGTTTCATAAATATGGGTAAGCCTATATTTGGAGCATATATTTTTAGAATTGTGAGTTATTTTCAATGTACTGTTCCTTTGATGAGTATGAGGGATCCTTCTGTATCTATTATTATTTGTTTGATAACTATTTTGTTGAATATTAGGATTGCTACTCCTGCTTGTTTCTTAGTTGTATTAGCTTGAAGTATCTTCAACCATCATTTGACCCTGAGATTGTGCTTATCTTTCAAAGTGAGGTGTGTTTCATGGAAGCTTTTAAGCCATGTTTTTAGTCTATGTTTCTTGATCAGGGAGTTGATTTCGTTGATATTTAAGGATAAAAATGAGAAGTTTTTGGCTGATTTCTATCATTTTGAGAGGTCATAGGATTTTCTTTTTGGCAGTTCCCAGTCTGGAAGTTGAATTGGCATTATTTTTCCTTTTTAATCTCTTGAGTATGTCAATTTTCTTTGTCTTGAGAATTTTTCTAGCATTTTCTGCAGGCCTGGTTGCTAGATAAGAATAAATTCAGTTTATTCTTGTTGGTAAATATTTTCCTTTCTCCTTCATAAATGAGTGATAATTTTCCTGAATATACCAGCCACTGTTGGCATTTGTGATTTTTCATGACTTGAGATCTTCTAGCTTTTATTGTTTAGCTTGAGAAGTCAGCTGTTATTCTGATAGGTTTGCTTTTAAATGTGACTTGATTTTTCTCTCTTATGGCTCTCACAGTGTTCTCTTTGTCTCATAACTGAGATGTTACTATTTGTCATGGTCATATTTTGTTCATCTGAATCATGTGTGATATGTATGTTTTACTTGTATGGGACATTTATTCCTTATTTTTGGGAAGTTCTCATTGATAATTTACTGAAATATCTGTGGTAGAGTTTTTCTTAAATTTCTTGTTCTGGGATTCCATGAATGCATAGGTTGACTTCTTCATGATAGTTCTTTAATTTTCTTTCCATGCTTTTATTTTGGACTTTTCAGCTTCTTTAGTTGAATGATCCTGTTCTATCAGTTTATTTTCCTTGATCTTCTGTGTGTGATGCTCTCTCTGGGATTCTTCAATTCAGTTAGTTTAGCTTTGAATTCCGTCTAAATTTCAGTTTGGCATTTTTTCTATTATAAACTCATTCTTGTTTCCTCTATTTCCTTTTTCAACTCAGATTATTTAATCTGTTCATTTAAAGTCATATGCTTAATTATTTTTCTCTGAGTTCTTCATATTCCTTTAGCAGTTCTTCATACTACATTTCTATTTCTTCTCAAAGTTAGTTGATAATGTCAAAAACATTTTTTGAAAGGCATTATCCTCAATATTGCTGTCCTGATTGGCATTCATGAGGCTGTTCTAATTGAAAACTATAGCATGGAGGTCGGTGTTTTTTGTAGGAGACATATTTTGCTTGTATTTAGTGTATTTTCTGATTTTATGATGTGATTTTGGCATTTTATGTTAAGTGGTAGCTTTTGATTCTACTGAGTCAGATAAGATTATATGACTTTGGGTGATGCTTCTCTGAATTTGGATGGAATCTACTGGTGCCTGGGGTGTTGGGGCTGGTATATGGATCTGGAGCTGGCTTTGTGCACCTTTTACCCTGGCTTGAAGCTTGGGTCCAGGGGCTCTGGGTCTGGTATGCCTGTTATGTGTTGCCTTTGTGCACCTCTTGTGTGGGGCCTTTGGGCCCTGGGCTGCTGGCTCTGGTCGATGCACTGCTTGTGGTTCCCTATGTCTTTCCTTTACCAACTACTTTAAAATGACACTTAGATTTATAAAAAACTCAAATGTTTATATCTTCTTGGTTGATGTAAATATGTTTGAATTCCTTTTTAAATATCTTTTATTTCTCTAATAGTGATAAAGTAGAATTTGATGCTAAAGATAACCACATTATTCTGTTAGTACTTGTATCTTTTTCATTCTCAACCTTTCACTTTTAATTTCTTTTGTGTTTTAATAGCATGTCTTTAACTTGATGTTATCAATTAATAATTATTAATTAAACTAGTAACTGCTGTCTTACTCCATTCTCTATCTTTGTATTAGTTATTTTTTTATTAATTTTCCTATTCAATTCTTTGCTGTTCTTTAGGAGTCTCTCTACTTTGTGTTAATGTTTTTACACAAAGTATGCTTATGTGTGCACATGCTCATGGAATCCAGAGGACAGCCTTGCACATCATTCCTCAGAAACATTGTATCTTATGTTTTTCAGACTCTGTCACTTCCTGGCTGGGAACTCACAATTTAGGTTGGAAGCCTGAACAGAATCCTGCAAATTGTCTCTTTGCCTACCAGAAGTGACCACAAGCACATGCCAGATGTTCGGATATTTTTAGTTGGTTCTGGTTCTCAAACTAAGATATTCCAGTGCTTTACCAGCAGAATAATATGGATAGGTTTTCTCTAATGAATTTTTAAAATGATCTTTAATGGTTTCTATTAACAGTAAAATAAGAATGTTTTACATATGAAATATAGTAATGGTAATATGCTTGTCCACTTGTAGCTAATAAAATGAAAATATGTCTCTTAAGTTATTATTTCATGGTAATCTACGCACACATAACAATATTTTGGAAAACATTGGATGGCAGAAACAACAGTAGTCCCCTAAGCTTATATTACTTAGTGCTGTGCTAACACTTATAATATGTGAAAATGCCCTTTGATTGCTTTTTCACGATGATGACAATAACTAATATGACATCTTTATGACATATCTCCGAAGGAATCACAGGATTTAAAGCTTATAGAAATTATTATGTATACAGTCTGACCAGTTATTCGTTCTGCTGCTGTGCGACAACTCACAAACTCAAGAAACTTCAAGGGAAAAAAGGTAGATTTAGTCATCTAACAGGTTGGGGAGGAGAAATAAAGTCCATTATTGCAGAAAAGTCATGGCGGACTGGCAGAAGCTGAAGACAGCTTTAGTCACTGGGTACATCATGGAGTCTGAGAGCATACAGCTCACTGCAAACTGTGAGAGCAGACCTTCCTCTTGGGTCTTTGATGAATCTACACCTAACCAATAAGGAAAAGCCACCACTTTAAAACTTGTCTAACTCTATAAGTACCCTAACCCTGCCAGCCATGAGTTTCCCATTTCCACTCACAGATTTCCTTTTTCTCACTATCAATTTAATATAAATACCATTTATATTTAATAAATATTTAATAAAATAATATAAATTGGAATCTAACCTATCCACTTGTTTTGATTTCAATCTTTAACTCCAGTCACAAGAACCTGAGAAGAACTATTATACTAATCCTATGTTAGGACTGATTTTATTATGTTTCACTGTCATTTAAATTTAGTGTTTTTTTTTAAAATATACTTTTTAGTTTAAACCAGATGACAGGAAAAGTTGACCATCAATATTTATTGGGGTAGCTCAAAGACAGAGACTTGCTCTCATCGCATGGAGTATTAAATATGGGCCTTCAGCAAGCAATGCAGAAGATCTTAACTGTAACGTATGTTAATATACTCCACATACATATCAATGTATCCTTTCAGCATTGTGCCTGAATTTCTAAGCAAGCAGTTTAAATATTCAGTGATCTATTTTATGAACTAAGCCTCACAGTTACAAGTATCTCTATTGTCCTTGTCATGAGTCAAGCCTACTCAAAGTGAAAACACTCAGATATTAACGCTTTTACAAGAAGAATGTAAAAATAATCAAATTTTTAGCAGGTGTCTGGTGAAGGAGCTATAATGTAACCATTTGAAAAATATAATCTGTGACATTTTCAAGAATATCTATGGACTGGGCCAGAGAGCTGGATCAGGGACATCCTGAGTTCAGATACCATAGGGGAAAGGGCAAGGGCCTGATATGGGAAGATAGAGCCTGGTAAACTCTAGAGCAAAGCAAGTAAAAGGTAGAAACAATCTAGTGATTCCCAGCGTCACGCTCGGGCTGGCACAGGCACACACTGTGCCCTCTGATACACACAGACAGAAACACAGAGATGTACACAGATATACACACAAAAATAATAAAACAAAAAATATGTGGACAAAGCAACATTCTGTAATAATTATTTAAATTTCATAATGGCATCACCATTCTGAAGATTGATAATGCTTCTTTTCTGTTGCTGCTACCCCCACAGCTGTCTTAGTTGATCAGAGTGGATGAAAGAGAAACTGTCCATCTATTCATTGTGCCTCTGCTTTTCTTCTGGCTTCACCCTATCTGCTGCCATGTCAAGGAGTCACCTCTGGTGACACTATAGAATGCAGTGGACAGTCATCTTTTCACAATTCCTTTGATTAGGACATTGAGAAAGCAACCAGTGAGAAGAAAAAAGGCCCTGTCTCTGGTATTTGCAATAAATTTAATGAATATTCACTGAATCTAAATGGCCTTCATCTGCTTTAAGAAAAGTGAAACATGAAGATCTGCATGTTGCTGTACAAGTTTTGACTCTTCTAGAAGGGTAACTATCAAACTGTGACCTTTTTTTAAAATTTAGAAGTATGTCTGATAAATTTTGCTAATGAAATAAACAGCAAATTCTTAAAGCATCTGAAAAGTGAAAGGCTTTTATCTTTTACTGGCACATGAATTTAGAAGTGATCCATGGCTTAGTCTAATATTGGCAGTGATTAAGAAAGTCAAGGAACAATGACTTACCTTCTCAGCTATTGGCTCTCAGACTGTAGAACAATCAAAAGTAAGTATTGCTCTCATAACCAAGGATCCTGGCACTGTGGGTAATAAAAAAGAATATTTAGCAGAATCCACTGAGTTGGTCCTCAGTGACAGCAGGCATCTTTTAACGAACCTCAAATGTGAAAGTAAAAAAATTCACATTATTTAAGATGTATAAGATAGAACTTCTGTTGAAACCTGTTCTAGATGGCAGGGATCCCACCTAGAGGAAAGATGAAATATATCAGAGGACATATTCCCTTTAATTTCATAATATCAGGCCTCACTGCCAAAGCAGAAAAGGTGATGGCACCTCAGTTATGAGGTTCAGGTAGAGGCAATAGAGTCTGAGCAGTAACAAGTCCATAGTGATGGTAACCTGAGTTTAGTCTCTCAAGCCCAAAAGAAATTGACTTCCAACTAGGCGTCAATATACATATTTTCTGCTAGTTACTACTGCATCTACTGGTCACTACATGCCAGAATGAAGAAAGTTTTAACATCTTTAAACTGCCTCAATCAGAAATCAAGCAACGGGTATCTCAATCATAACAACCATATTCTCAGAAGGCTCTGTTGTAGGACCGATGCTTCTTTTTTATGCCAGGTATCTATTGAAAATCATTGATAATGATAGGTGATGAATAAATATTTTAATGTATTTATCATCAGATTACAGAAATATATCTTAGTTAACAACTTCAAATATTCAAGAAATTATATTAAAAAAGTTTATTTAACCTGCAATGACTTTTTAGAAGTTCATCTTTTTCTCAGCAATATAACACTATATCCATCATTTTATTCCTTTCAGAATACATAGAATCAATAAAAAATTATTTTCTCCTAAAAGTACCTGACTTGCAAAAATGTCAAAAATACACAAACCGTTGTGGTAATTGATATGAAATCATGTGAGTATGTGATTATATTTGTGGCCACTTGAATCACAATGGTCCAAGGTATTTTCTGAAGGCGTTACTGTCTTCCATCCATTGTTGTAGTTTCACATTGACCAAATATTCCTCAGCAACATCAAAGCAAAACAAATAAAATAAGTTTAATCTTCACAATTTCATCTCTATTTTTAATTTTATACACACGGAATTTATTATCTTGTTTTATTTGTTATTTGTTATAGCTCCATAGGAGATACAATCCATCATGATAGGAAACACAAAGTGTCAGACAGAGAAGACATGGCAGAAAAAAACTAAAAGCTGTTTATTACATTATAGCCTTACTCAGGAAGCCAAGAAAAATAAATGAAACAGCACACAGTGGGTCCAGTTTATCAAAACTGAAGGCCCGTCTTCTGTGACATACTTCTTTCACCAAAACTTTACCTCCTTCTGTAACCTTCCCAAACACCTGGGACCAACACATGGTCCTGTTTTAAAAACTCACATTCAAACCATAACAGTGTTTGACAGTGATCTAAGTCATTCATAATGTTGTCTTTGCAATGGGAGTAAAGAGAATTGCTTAGCCTGCTTCCACTATCTTCTGAATGTGGATTTTCCTAAGTGTATCTATCATATGGTCACAGTGTTTATTGTCAGAGTCTGTGATACTC